>JASANF010001667.1:0-13062 GCA_030248245.1 Trissonchulus sp. WLG1_4 | reverse complement strand
TATACATGCAAATATCTCCCGTGAGGTTTTGTCATTTAATTTTAAAAAATGGATAATTTTATTAGGCTCCACATATGATGAACTTTTGTTTTTTATGGCATGACCACGGGTTAATAATAACGCCGAAGTAGCAGGGTGCAAAGCCAAGTGCCGAAATTTCACAGGTGTTTTGGGATTTGGCGAAATTAGATGGTCCGAAGCGACACAAAGCCGTCGGAACTTTGGTCAGTCTGGTGTCAGCTGACAAAGATTATCAATCTTACGCTCCTGAAACGTTTGGTCCAAGGCCTAGCATCGCATCGGCGCCGATCTGGCTTTGCTTTGGCTCTGATGAATTGAATCAGACAGCAAAACTTGGCTTTAGATGACGTTTTTCAGGCCGCTGATTTGTATCAGCAGGTTAGCCTGGTGCCAGAAAGTGGGTCCAGTTGTGCGATTGCTAAAATTATGACCGGTTTTGCTGTGATTGAAAGTGGACAGCTTTTTTTGGAATCACACGCGAGTGGTCATTTTGCTCAGTTGGTCAAGTTGCTGACTGATGCGAAGGCAAAAAATGGACAAGGCGTGCAATTGTTGTGGACTAAACTTTGCTGTCGTCTAATAGAGCTTTCTGTCGGACAGAAAAAACTAGTGAAGAAGAAACTTTGGCCCTTAATTGCTGACGACTTGTCCTCTGATTGGTCTGAATGTCGGGCCAATAATTTGCTGCTGATGCTAACTGTGAAAAAGTATTTTCCGAAAACTATTGACTAAAAGATTGCCATCGTGGATTGTTTCGCCGGAAACCGTGACTGAAGCCAGTTGCTGTCATTTGGCTACGATCACATCCGATTCGACTAAACTCTGTCCGGTTCAACATCCGGTCGTTGGTGAAATCCTAGACGAAGCTTTGAGCTCAAACTGGTTTGGCCCAGTTTTGGTCTGGTGTAGTCGATAATGGTTTATTGCGAAGCTAAGAGCCGAAATGCGTTTCCCTAGGCTTGAAACTTTTGGTGGATAGTTTTGGGCATGAAATGTTACGCCGGAAATCATTGGCCAAATTATTTGCGGCGAAAGTGTGATTGTGCAGATTTTGAAAATCGGCATTGCGGCCAAAACGGGCAAATTACCGAAAATGCTTTTCCAGAATTTTTCGGCTCAGTTTCAGAAATCTTTCTTCGACTCTGCCCTTTCGTGCCAAAAACGTGCAGCCATTTTGCAATCTTTCCTAAAGCCCAGTTCTTCTTTTGATTCCACAACGGGAGCCGGGGTTGTAGGCGGTAGCTTACGAAAACTGGACTCGGAAACTTGTGAACAGATGGCAGGATATTTCATGTCCCGGCTTTGTGAACGAAGATTGGGCGCCTCTTTGGTCGATTTGCACGCTCTGCTAAAAATGCTGGCTTCAATTTTTCCTCGAATCACCAGCGAAGAGCTGCAGTTGGAAATTTTGCAATTTTTCATTAGTCTTGTTTCGCCCAAAATGGTGGGCGAAAATTCGAGAAAAATTCCAGATTTTTGGCAAGAAAACACGGCCAGCCATGAGGCAGCCGTAAATACGTTTTTACAGGCTGTTGAAAGTTTGTGCGTCGTGAAAACTTTACGACAAGACTCTCGAATGGCCGAGTTAACGGACACTAGCGCTGGTTTGCTGTTAAATATATGCAAATGGCTCAAGGAAAACATTTCCGTTATTTTTGGCGATAGCTTACCGGCTGCAAATTTTGACTCTATAGTTGCCAAAGCGGTCAAAGCTTTGCGCCATGTTCGAAAAGCTGGCGATCAGGAAACAACATTGCTTCGTGCGTTTCAAGTTTTGCTCTCCGACCTCACAATTTGGTCGTTTTTGCGTCCTGAAGAAATGGTGTCGAACCTAGATGATGCTCTGAAAGCCTACGCCCAAATGAAATCAGATGATTCCGCCTCCTACTTGAAAAGTAATCATAGATATTATCATCTCAATTATGTCGCTTAATTCTGGATTTTATCGGGCACCATGCTGACCGCTCTTTACTATTTTGGCTCAGTTATTACTAGTCTGGAAGAATTACAGCCAATTTTAACCGCTCTCGATCCCAAGCAAAATCCACTCGACTCGGTTGTTGATCAGTCTGACGCCGACTCAGTTGAGGGTAATATTAATTTTTGATATATATTTTTTCAAGTTTAATTCGCTTCCGGGCGGAACCTCGAAAAATAGCCCAGTTGGGAGAGAGCATCTCGCTACCCCCCCCCCACGACAAGCAAATATGTCAGAACTTATATATATACTTTGTGAACTTATATATGTTGTTTAGTTATATAATTTTTTGTTTCACTAACTTTATTAATCCGAATCAGTTGCTATAATATAATCGCCCTTGTAGAATTCCACCCTATAGAGTTATTATAATTGTAGTGAATTTAGGTAATCTAATCCCGTTAATTCGAAGTTGTGAACAGCTCCTAAGTATATAAATGATATTATTTCAGATGTAGATTCCACATTGGAAGAGATGGACGAAGTGGAGACGGAGTCTGGGACGGAGTCGGAGGAGTCGGACTTGGCTGAGGATGCAAATGAAGAGTCCGCCTACGAGCAACTGCGCCAGCAACTCTGGAAAACCCTGCAACAGGACCATGCAAACGGTGTGTGTTGTGAGTGTGTTGTGTCTTGTATAAAAAGTCAAATCGAGACTTTAGGAAACTTCACATTGTAACCGGTGGCTTTGATGTAATGGGCTACAATACCCATTACGTACCTACCTAGCTACCCTCCCCGAACCTAAATCTACCTACGTATATACCAAAGCCTGCTTTGAGGCTGTTGGCTGTTTTGTCGGTCAGCCAGAAAATGGAAATGCAGAACTTTGTTTATGCGCATAAACACTGGAGGGGGGCACAGATTATTAGGTGTTGTATACAAAATACATTTATTTTTGTGTAAGTTTGATTAGACATTAAATATGATAACTAACTGTAAATGTTTTAACGTTTATTAACCGGAACTGGTAGATATGTTTTTATGGGCGGCGCCCCTGCTTGAAATTATGAAGCTTATAAAACTATAAGCTGTGCCATTTGGCGTTACAGTAAATTTTGAGTTTCTTCCAAATTTGAAATGTCAAACTTACTCATCGACTAGGTATAAAAGAGCTGAAAAATTAGCGAGCAAGAGAGTCTGTTATTTTGAGCCCGCTGAAAGCGGCTGCTTGAGACTCCAGAGTGCAGGGCGTTGGATACGTCATTTGCACTGTCTGGACAGGCTGTACGCCTGCGTAGTGTGAGGCTATAAGCCTGAGTTTTAGGCCGATTGGGAAAGTGGTTTTTTTTGTGTCGACAGTTATATAGGACGGATCGCCGCTAAGTACCGTTGACAAGGCTAAGTTAGACGACTTATTAAGCTGTAGGGACAGGTGTCATTTAACTCGTATAACCTATTACTCACTATAGTAAATGCCTTTCTGGCTAGAGCGTTGTCTGCTCGTTCGTTCAAGAAACTAGGCGTAGGTTAAGTTACGTCTAGGCCGCGTAGTAGTTTGCTCACGCAACGTCGGAACAAACTACCAAAGAACCTGCAGGTGTGCCGCTGATTAGCGCGCACATAGCAATCGGTGGCTACCTATCAAAGCCACCGGTTACAACATCAGGAAATCTGGATAAGCAAAGTGCTGTAGTGTGAAAAAGAAAAAAAACAAAAACAAGCATGCAAAAATTTGTAGATTTTTACGCGAATATTGAAGTTTTTTTTTTAATTATGTGAGTTTGAGTTTCCCAAACGTCGGGATAAAGGAGCTGCATCTAAAAAATTGAAAAATCCGGGACTAGTCTCCTCAGGCTGAGACGTCGTGTACATGTTTGATGACAGATGTGGCCTTTGTTTTTTTAACTTTTTTGTTTTCATTTTCTTCTCTTTTTTCAGAATCATCCGATGTAGAATTGCCCGATGATGATGACATGGCAGAATTGGATCGGAAATTGGCCAAAGTTTTTCGCGATTTCAAACGCTCTAAATCTAAGGCGAACAAACTGAGTCCCCTGGAGTCGCAGGATTTACAGGCTTTCCGGCTACGCTTGCTGGATCTATTGAGCATGCTGATTCAGCTGGAAAATAATCGAGCACGATTTTCGCTCGAGCTTTTGCCCGAACTCGTTGAATTGCAACTGGCCGCTTTGTCGAGTAAAACCGATCAGGCGCTGAGTCGAAATTTGCGATCTTTGGTGCTGAATATTTGTCATCTGAAACATATTTCAAAAATTCAGTTGGATTCCAGCCTAATTTACGGTCTATTTGAGTCTGTGCTGAGATTGTCACAGAAATCGGTCAACCCGTTGGTTGTCCAGGATATGAAAGCGATCACGGGACTGGCATGTCGACTGTGGGCCAGTTTTCTGAGCGGTCATTCGGAAAAAGAAGGTCGAAAATTGAGCGATGAAATTTTGGACTTTCTCAGTCGGAAACTGGACAAATTCATGCGTAGCTCCAAATGCACCATTCCGTTTTTGGTTTTCAGTGCTTGCGTTGAACGGCGTCCCCAGGCTTTTGTGGCCTGGCTGCCGAAACTGGGCGAATTTATTTCCGCTCAATCACTGCGAATCGTTCGTCGCGGCGAAGCGGCTAATTTAGCTCGAATGCTGATCAATTCGGATATCATTGAAGCAACGGATACCAATTCTATGCAAAACTTGGCCGCTTTTCTAGTCCATTTTACTCCTGAATGCGTTCAGCTTGTCAGTGCCGCGACGGCTTCTGATAATAGCTTAGAGTTTCAGCCTAGATATTTCGCAAGCCTGATTGCTCTGCTACACGCTCTTGTGACGAAACTGAGGTCAGATGTCATCGGACAAACGAATTTGCCCGTAGATCTGCCAAAGGGACAAATAAAAGCTTTGACTGAGCCTAAGCGGTGGGTCAATTCGCAGCTGAAGCCGGTTGTTAGTGCTTTGGCTCAGTTGGGTGTGAAAAAAGCTCCGCATCAACTTTTTTCCCAACTTTTGTCGAATCTGTGGCCTAAAATTGATTCGAAAGAAAGTATTGAAGTCAACGGGGAGCCCAAACGAAAACGAAAACGGAAATTAAGTGATCAGGAATGATGTTTTTAGGTGTTTTATTTTTTGTAATTCGTGTTGATTTGATAGCTTAGTTTGAACCGTTCAGGATAATGATTACAGATGTACATGGGGGGAGTCCCCCATTTTTGTGCCAAAGGGTCAAGGTCAAGCCCCCCAACTGACCTTCCAGGGATCTCCTTTCTGCCCGATAGCCGCCCCCCCGTTTTGGTTTTTTAGGGTTTGGTGGAAAAAGTTTTAGATATGAATGGTTTGATGTCATAATTTATCAAATTTGACGTACAATTCAACATTTTGCGTGTGGGATACCACTGCTTCTATGTTTATCTGATCTTGAAACCTTTCACAAAATTGCGCAGACACCGTTTGTTTTTTTGTGTATTTGTTTAGTGCATTTTTTAACTGTTTCAGTGATACAACTGTATACAAAGTGTGAAAATTTAAGGACGAGCCCCATGGATTTATATAAAATCAGACGTTAAATGGTCCCAAACTGAGACTCCGTGTACATGATTGGTCTGTAGGCTGGTGGTTTTTCCGTATGTGTACTCTCTATGCATCAAATTCCGTATGCGAACACGTAGCCTCAGCTGTGGATCTAGTGTGTGAAAAATAATAGTAGTCTGACTAATTAATGCCTCTTAACTTTCATAGGATATTGCAGTATTTGTGGTTGAGTGTGAAATTTGTCCAAAATTGCTGAATCGTTAAGATTGACAGATATATACCAAGGAAGTAGGGTTCTTTAAATGCAAGAAAACGCAAAACTAATTCGTAGATGTTATCGCCTCAGCAATTTAACCGACTCGATTTATTAATTTAATCGATTGCTTTCTCAACAGTACCCCGTTAAAAAACGAAACTGAAGGTTATATACTTTTTGTTTAATTTGAGAAAGAAGGAAGGGGTAACAACAAGTTTGTTTTTGTTTTCTATGTTCACATAGTTATTATGAAGTTGTTTTTGTTATTGTTATCAATTGATAATTGTTTACTATTTGTTGAAGTTCAGTAAATGCTGATTTTAGTAAAAAGTTTTGACGAATTTGTGTTAAAAGGTTGTTTTTTTGATTTCGTCCGCGAAGGTTTTGCTTCATGTATTGTGGATATTGGATGGAATATAGGCTGAATACTATTTATGACGAGTGTAATAAGTAGGTAATATCGCAAGTTATATAAAGGCTGAGTACATAAGTTTTCAGATGTATCTGATATGCAGACTGGTTGCTGTATAGATGGCAAGACTAAGGCCCGGTTCATACTCGTCCTTGTCCTTGTCCCCATTGTTTTGTCCTTAAGCAATTTCAAGAATACTACCGGGTCAAATAAGCCAACTTTTCGCATGAATAAAGTTCGGGTGCACTCACAGATCGTGTACAAAAAATAGCCGAAACACTTGTGTCAGGAATTTGTCCTTTTCCCTGTCCTTGTGTCCTTAAGGGCAAGTATCAACCGGGCTTAAATTACCGTTTTTTAAGTTTTTGCTTTGTTTTATTAAAGAATAATAATATGTCGACATTCTAATCCGACTAAGGGTCAGGGTGTTACAATACATGCAGACTACAATAAGTCATCGCATTGCTTCAGCATTTTAAATCAGCTTCAAAAATGGAACTTCAGAATATCATAAAACTGGCTTGAGAAATACAAACTATAGATTACACATAGTAAGCAATAGCAAATTCACACCTAATACACGACCTATCTATCGTACTATTCAGACTTTATGGGTGGTTTTACTAAACCATGGTTTTACGTACGCTTTTATATGAGTAAAAGTTTTACGTACGCTTTATATTTATATTTGGCGCATAGTTTCATTGCGAAATATAGCCTGATTCGTTAAGAATTTAGCAGATTTTCTTAAATCGTGGTTTTAGCTCAGCTGAAATTTCAGCAAAACAGACACCTGCTATGCTGCAGGTTTCAAATTTCATCTGCGCTAAAACCATGGTTAAAGAAAATCTACGAAATTCGTAACGAATCAGGCGATATTTCGTAATGAAATTATGTGCAAATCATATGAAAACGTACGTAAAACCATGGTTTAGTAAAACCACCTTTGTGAAATCCACCCTATGAGTTGCCATGGCGGCTTGACTTTATATGCAGATTTAAGACGGCTGCATACTTGTCCGTAGGGGATGTCCGAGTACGTGTCGGAAAGACAATTTGGATTTAGCTGAACCTTCTACGAAATTTTAGCTGAACAACTACGGACACTTCCGCACTAGTGTGAACTAGGCTTTAACTTACGTTTGACCTTAGTCATGACTCAACATTTTTAAGTTGATTCAAGACACGCTTTTCACGTCTGTTTTTACCCTACGATTAGGGTTGGGACACCTTGAAAACGGTTCAGTAATAAGTAGCCGTTCAAATCCCGGTTCATATTTGTCTTTGAGGGCACAGTCACAGATGTACATGGGGGGTCCGGGCGGGGCAATCCCCCCATCAGATTGGCCCAAGGGGACAAGCCCCCCTCCTTGGTGCTGAAAAAAAGGTGCCCGAAAACTAAAAAACTGCCGTAGATTGCTGTAAAATGCGTCAACATGAGCAAAAAGCGAAAAAGTCGCGAAAATTATTCAAATTTTGCCAAAAATTTTCTATTATTAGGCTAAAATTGTAATCTTTTGGCGCTGTGGTCAGTTCAAGCCCCCGAAGTGTCGGGACAAGCCCCCCTTGAAATTTCAAAAAATTCGGGACAAGCCCCCCCAGGCTGAGACCCCGTGTACATTTATGGACACAGATACAGGGATAAATTTTGATCAGCTGCTGGGAAAAATTGGCACAAGGGCTTCGGATATTTTTTTGCGTACGATCTGCAAGTGCCCCTAACTTTATTCATGCAAAGGGCTGGTTTATTTGGACAAGCAGTGTTTTAAAATAGCTCAAGGACAAAGTGGGAGGGACAAGGACAAGTACGAACCGGACCTTAGTCGCTGTGTAGGTTGTGAAAGCTGTTGTTCGACAAATATCTTGTATTTTCAGGTAATAGTTTCGGATTGAATATTTTGAAACCGATTCTAGAATGGTCAGTTGCAGTGGCGTACCCAGAAAAAAATTTCGGGGGGGGGAATGACTTTTCAATTTTTTGTAAAGGGGAAAAATGCACTTTTTAGCAATTTTAACACTCGTAAAACGCCTTACAAACGCAAGATCACTAAACCACAAGGCTGCAGGGGTCTGGGGGCGGCAGCCCCCAGAAAAAAATAGGGAAAATTTTCGATTTCTTGGCCAAATTCTGTAAATTGGAGGCGTATCAGAAAGTTTTTCCGGCCAGACCATAAAAACCAAAGGACACAAGGTTGCAGGGGTCTGGGGGCGGCAGCCCCCAGAAAAAAATTGGCGATTTTTCCAATTTTTAGACCGAATTTGGTCAACTGGAGACGTATCAGAAATTTTTCCGACAAAATTTAAAACAAAAGTTGGGAGTGTCATATCAGACAATGTATTCCACAAGTAAATAATGTAGCATAATATACTCGTGTAGACATGCACATGCAGCATAATGTAGTGGTGTATACATGCATAGGCTTTGATGAAAGACAATAGCGAGGAATAGTAAGCCACATAGTAGCAGGGGTCTGGGGGCGGCAGCCCCCAGAAAAAAAGTTGGGAAAATTTTTGATTTTTAGGCCAAATTTAGTCCATTGGAGACGTATCAGAAAATTTTTCCGGCCGGACCATAAAAACCAAAGGGGGGACCCTTGTGTAAAAAATCACTGGGGAAAAATTTCGGGGGGGGGGGGGGAAATACCCCCAAACCCCCCCCCCCCCCCTGGGTACGCCCTTGGTCAGTTGGATTTTGTATTCTGTATATATTGGGTAGTTTTAGTGGAGAATAGAAGGGAGCCAATAAATTTTCACCGTTGGTGAATTTGTATTGTTCTGTTTTGATTTTGCTCTAGTTTACATTTGTGTAAAATCTGCAAACTGAGCATTCATGGTTTTGGTATTGTCGCAAATTTAAAACGTACTAAAACCGCGCTACATGCATATTGAATTAGTTTAGTTTATTGATGTTTGTTGTTAATTAATGTAGTTTATTTATTTGTATTACTATTTTTTATTTGTTTATCAATATGTGAGTTTTTAGTTTCGCCGTCAAGCTCGCTTGCGCCGAGAGTACATTTACCGCAAGAGCCTTGAAGAGCAAGAGCGCACCATTCAGCAGAAACGAGCAAGGCTCAAACGTGCTCTTGATGGTAAGTTGTCGGCTCTAGTGCATTTCTGGGGCTAGGAGCACTCCCCCCGAGTCCCCTTCTGCTTCCCGTTCATATAACTGTATGGTGACCAGTGGAAATTAGTTTTTAAGTTTTTTTCCATAGGCATTTATTTCTGTTTTCCAGGTTGCGAAAAAAAGCCTGGATACCAAAAACTAGTTAAAAGTGAATTCCATAGGCGCACCAATTCTTATGCACCTTTAGTCAAGTCTCCTGGGTTCTAAAATCCGTTTAATTCGGTTTTGTTCTACTTAAATTTGGTGAAACTTCTTATTTTAGAACGCGATTTCCGTATTAAATAAATAGCCTATAATACGTTATAATCATGTAATTTGGCTTGTTTTTGTTTTTTAGAAAACCGTCCGATCCCAACTGATTTGCGCGATGAAGCTTTGAGTTTGCAGCGAGACTTGGAATGGGAAGACCCCGGAGGCGAAGGTGGTTGTTTTTTTGGTATATATATATATATATATATATATATATATATATATATATATATATATATATATATATATATATATATATATATATATATATATATATATATATATATATATATATATATATATATATATATATATATATATATATATAATATAAAGAAAGCGCTAATCAACCAAAGCGTTTCAGTTTATGTACCTGAACTTATATGATCCTGAAAAATGTTCTGTAGCAGACATGTAACGTACAGATATTTGGGGTTACCCCTCCCGCGCTTGGTAGGACCCCTGTCTTCCTTGAGGATGAGCCTACCAATTTTTGACCACCTGTGCGTAACTGACTGAGGCATTTTTTGCCCTTTTCTGGCCAAGAAGTATATAGGTATTGACAAAAAAACAATGTTTGACAAAAGTCAGCGCAGGAAATCGCGGGCAAATGTGTCGCCCTAGGGCCCGGCGCCAGAGCCTGTATTTGCCCCGTTGGCACTAAGATGGTGCATCAGGAATGCAAAGGTGCAGCAGTTTATCATTTGCATAGCGTGGTTTGGGGTGAAGGGTCGGATCAGGGTTGAGGGATTACCAAACCCATTCGGAGGTAGCCCGAGGACCTATTTTGGGGATAGATGCTATGGAGGCCTTATGGGGGGACCCGGGGAAGGTGGTGGAATTCCTCCGTGAAGTGGGCCTGTGCTAGCACCAGTCCAGCGTATTATTGAGCCTGCTCAGAGGTCCAGGACCATGAAGAAGAAGAGAGAATTCATTCGGCCAGATTTTAAAGTATACCTTGTAAAACTGGATCTAAAAACCATGGTTTAAAACTACAACTAGGCCACGTCGCAAGGTTGAGCTATGTGCGGCTTGAGGGGAAGCAAGGTTAGCCTAAATTTGCTAATTTGAACCGGTTTTGGCTCGCGCTTACATATTATGTAGACGTTCTATACATAAAATTTTTGAAAAGAATATTTAAGAAACGTTGAACACATTTTGTGAGTTGTGACTATCGTCCCCTGTGGGTTTTAGGAGTGACCAATGCCCGGGATGATGAGTATCGCTGGGCCGGGGTGCAGGATCCGAAAATAATTGTCACTACGTCCCGCGACCCCAGTGCCAGACTGAAAATGTTCGCCAAGGTGGGAGCGTGAAACAACTGCTTGAAAAACCACTTGACTGATAATAATGTTGATGAGTGATTATTTTTCACGTCTCAAGACCTACTGCACAACCGAATTTAACCATTTCATGACGAAGCTAGTAGCTTCCAAGTTTTCAGTCTGAACCATACACTGGCGTTGTGGGGGGGCTGTTCCCCTCAGCCAGATTAAAATTTTTGGAAAAGTAGCGTTATTCCCCCTGCGCCGGCAGATAGATCTTCTCCAGAGTTTCTCAGCTGGCGTCGTCCTAAAATTAAACTGGTAGGCCAGAAACGACGAGCGCATCTGCCGGATAACACAGGCAGGCTGGAGAGTGTCTCACTTTTCTTCTATGAGTGTGGAGAAACTAATATGTACTCTTGTTGGTGCTTATACTTGTAACTTTTAATAGTACAAAACAAAACACCTTTACAATCTCTACTATATTTGTAGGAGCTGAAATTGCTGTTTCCAAATGCACAGCGCATGAATCGCGGTAAATATGAACTGAAGCAATTGGTAGAGGCCTGTCGGTCCAATCAGGTCACAGATTTCATTATGGTCCACGAAACCAGGGGGAGACCAGGTTCCGTTTTTTTAATTTTTAACCCATTTCACGGCTGTCATGTTTTTTGAAATTTAAGAAAAATATGCCTGACCCGTTAACCTTAACCTAATTTTGAAGAAGGTTTTAGGGAAGTCTGTTCTGGGGTGATTAAGTAATAGAGGGTAATCGAATGATGATCTGAGATTTAGGTCAAACATAAACTTCAACTTTAGGCTAATAGGTTATAGCTTAGGATAATAACTGTGTGATTCTTAACTCTCTGAGTGAATTTAACCCTTTAGTCTTGACGTTTCTTTCTTAACGAATTTAAACATATTTTTAGTGGTTTTTAAAAAGTATTTTTTATTTAAAGTAGTTTTTTTATAATTTCAGACGGTCTGACGATCTGCCACCTTCCGTTCGGACCTACTGCCTACTTCACCCTATCTAATGTGGTCATGCGACACGACATTCCCGGGGTGGGCACTATGTCCGAACAGTACCCCCATTTGATATTTCACAACTTCAAGACGAAACTGGGAAAACGAGTGAGTTTGACTGAGCGATCTTGTGGGGAAGTGTGGAGCTGATTCAGACCGTCTGAATGGCTGAATTAGGGCTGAGTCAGAAGGCGGTTTTTGATTCAGACATTGGAGTGGTGTGAATAAGCTTTTGGTTTAGGCTTTAGTTATCCCTGTCGCTGTCCGGATACGATTGTCTGTAAAACTGTGCAGCAAAACTGCTTGCTTCTACAAAAAACGGGACGCTGTTTCAAGACGTATGAATGATGAATGAATGAATGAATAAATGAATAAATGAATAAATGACGCTGAAGATTAGTGATTATAGAGATAAAGTATATCCAGAATAATGTCCCACTCTTATAGAAGAAGAATGAGACACTTGCCGACGACCTCACTGAAAAGGTAGGGCAGATGTACGCGTCAAGACAAAGATATTCAGTCATTTGACAAAAATCGAAATCGGTTAAACTCTTATCTCACGCAGCTTCTGTACTTAGTCACTGATAGAGTTTATTGGTGGACTGCACCAAATCGGATTAACTGACGATTAGCTTAAACCGATTTAGTTCAGGCTTAAATTCCTTAAATCGGTTTAAGTCCGCTGCACCAGTGAAGATTAGCGTTGTTGGCGCTTAAGTTTTAGTTGAAAACTGGAGTTTAGCTGCGATTTAGCTGAGATTTAACTAAATCGATTTAACTGGAGATTAGCTCCAGCTCAAACTTAAGTTAATCTGATTTGGTGCAGCCTACCGTATGAGTGATATAACTGATAAAAAGTTAATATTACTCATTATTGTATTAATTTCTAGGTAGAGTGCATTCTGAAGTATCTGTTTCCAGTACCGAAAGACGATAGTAAATGGGTAATCACATTTGCCAATGATAATGATTATATCTCGTTCAGGTAAAAAAAGTTAGATCAGTGTGTTCTGTGTAAAATGGATTATGGGATTAGATTAAAAATGGATAAAATAGAAAGCTGGTAGATATATAGTAGGATAAAATAGAAAAGAAATTGAAAAATAAGCTTCTGAAATTAATTAGCAAGAAGACGAATATGAATGATTAAAAAAGTAAATAAAACTGGTGCTGTTTTTTTTCAAAATAAATTAGATCTCATCCGCTGAATCAAAATAATGTTTAAAGATAGACACTTCAGAGCTAATCC
>JASANF010001666.1:0-94213 GCA_030248245.1 Trissonchulus sp. WLG1_4 | reverse complement strand
CAGACTCAACCCGCCGGGAAAAAGCCAACCGACCGTCGTCAAAATTCGTGGCTACACCAATTATCTCTAAGCCAAAGGCATAGCGAAGTCTACTCACACTTTATAAATAGGTGTGAAAGAAAAGAAGAGTGTTTTGATTTATTGTCGTTTGTAACATATTCACACTGAATTATGTTTTGAAAGAAAGAAAGACGTTTAACAAGTATCAAAATTATAACTACTACTACTACTACTACTACTACTACTACTACTACGACAGCTACATACTACTGGCACTGCTGCTGCTGCTGCTGCTACAGCAACGACTACAACTACAACAACACCAGCAATACATACAGCTACAACTAACTACAACTACACCTCCAACCACAACAGCAGCAACAATTACAGAGCCAACTACAACAACAACTACAACTACGACTACAGCACCGGCCACACATACTAGATCAAATTAGACTCAAATATCTACGTGAGACTCTTGCGTCTGTACCCTCGGATTGGAGGTCAAGGTCTCACAACTTGCCCTAATTTAGACTAAACATTCATACACCATAACATAATAGCTACCAATAGGATATACTCTTGTTTTGGAGAATGGTTCGTAGCCTTACTATTCTTCAACACAAGAAAGAAGCGAATCTGAACATAGCTGTGTTCGACCGCTTTCTGGGCGAGAGAAAAAAAAACAAACTACAAATAATTTTATAAAATTGCCACGAAACTGCAAGTAGTACTGCTACTCTTGCTACTACCACAGCTAGGTATTACTACTGTTGCACCACTCTGCTTCACAACCAGATGAAATATTTTAGCAGCAGCAACTACTACCAACTACTACCACTACAATAACTAAAGCAGCAGACTACTTACCTACAACTAAATAATATATTTTATTAAACTATTAAACTAGGACACTCACTTCTGTACCCCGCTTGTTGGATCGGAAATTAGATCTTAAAACTCGCCTTAAGGTTTATTTTATAGTCCTCTGAGTTAATCTTGGTAAATAATATTTAGGATTTTTTCGGATCATCCTCTCGCCTAAATCAATTAGCTTAGGAATACCTTTGCTGTAATGAAATACTGCCGACAAAATTTTCTAAATAATTAACTGCCCACGTGCCATAGGTGATATTTGCCTATTTCGTAGTAAAGCTCAGCTATGCACGCATAAATAAAAGTGAATTTTGGCCGATCAGGCTATATCTAAGGCACGCCATTTCTTGGCCATCAGGCCGCCAATTGTCGGCCCCGAGCCGGCCCGCCGCAGCCGTTTTCACCGGGCCGGACCCAGCCCGGGCCCGGCATTGGCCCGCGGCCCGCCACTGGCCTAGGACCGCATGGCAGCGGGCCGGCCCGGAGCCGTTGCAGTCGGCTCGGGGCCGGCTCAGTCGGCCCGGTCGCCCCGGCCGGCCCAGTTGGCCCGGTCAACCAGAGCCGGCTCGCTGTTGACCAGGAATCGGCCTGGTGGGCCCTGGTTGGCTGGATCAGTCACAAAGCCTGTTAAACTCCAAAAAGACTAATAATCCAAGCACACTAATAATTTACATACAATTGTAACCTTTTACGTTACAAACACAAAGCTTCCACTTAAAGTAGCAGTGTTATTCTCTAGCTGTATGAAACAGCTTTTCTTCTTGAGTTACCCAACGAAAACTTGCAAGAAAAACTTGTTACCTAAAGTCGGTTATTGAAAGGTGGTAGTAACTGCTAGGTAATGTTTTTAATAGTTTTAATCGATTTCCGCCGTCATCTCCTTCCCAGTTTCTGACTATGCCCTGTACATCGCTTGTACAGAAATGAAACAGCATGGAAAGATTTGATTAACATTACGCCCGTTTGTAAACGGTAATTAGGGTCCAGTTGACTGGGGCGGGCGACACGGGACAGCCAGCAAAACCGGGCCTTCCGCTCCCCATGCGTGAACCTCGGATTACTTAGTGGCCCCCCGCAGCCAGGCACTACATACACAATTATTAGCTTGCATGCATGTGTATATATTTAATGCCTGCTGTTTTGCCACGGTGATCCGCCTGACCGTCGTAGGTTGGGATCGACTTGTGTTGTTTCCGAGCATCTCTGTAGTCGAGAGGATGGTAAAAAAAAAAATAGTTTTGCAGGAGTAGAAGGTGACAGTTTTCAATTAACAATAGTATATTTACATTGTATTTGGAAACTTATTAATTTGTGAAAAAATGTGCCGGCAATCCACAAATTGTCAAAAACGTGACTACCACCATAAGTGTTAATATGTGAATACTGAAAATATTAATATGAACTTTAACCACCACTTTTCGTATTTGAGCTACTGGTTTGGCTTACATTGCGGTGGTGTTGGCCAACCATCGTGATTGTGCGATTGTCAGTGTGAAAAATAGGAGATTGTGAAACAATCATCATGCTGACAATAATGTTAATGGTTATCCTTGGCGATTTTGACCTCTTCTTATATTTGTTTGGGTTACCTTTAATATATTCTCAAAACGTATTTGTAACGGTACCTATTCGCAAAATTACCTGCAGGTAAAGTTAGGCTAACACTATACCCACAGGTAAGGTGGGTGAAATGCAGTTGGGGGGGGGGGGGTGATAGTGGACCTATTTTTTTGAGTAGAGCACCTTGGGGGAAGCATTTTTGCTTCAAGAACCCCTATTTCATTTTTTGGATTTACTGAGATATGACCCCCCGAAATCTGAGCCCGCAATGAGGGGCGTTTTCGCAATTTTTTTCCGAAGCTCTTGTTTTCTCCGTTCTAATCGTGTCAAAATGGGGTCAGATTCTTGGTTACAATTTTTCAGAATCAAAACCAAGGCTCTTTGACCGGGTTCCTGCCGAAAAATTGGCCAAATTTGCCAGAAACGTCCAATTTTTGACCAAATTCAAACTTGGCCTTAATTTAGGCTTGGGCTTAGGCTTAGGCTTAGGGCTTAGGCTTAGTATGGGGCTTAGGCTTAGGCTTAGTATCAGGCTTAGGCTTAGGCTCAGGCTTAGGCAATAAAAAATAGAAATTTTCAGAAAAAGTCCTGCCAGCTTAGTCTAGAGAATCCTGCCAACTAAGCCTAGACGATGCCTTAAGACATCATAACGCACTCAAAACTATCCAAAAACAAAGATTACAGCCACTTTTGGCTTCGAACTTTGGCCTACGTTCACTTCCAAAAACACTGAAAATGCAGTTTTCAACGGGTTATAGCTCAGAAAATCCAAATTTGTGAATAGGGGTTCTATTACAAAAAATACTTCCCTCAAGGTACTCTACTCCAAAAAATAGGTCCACCATTTTTACCCCCCCAACTGCACTTGATCCGGTAAGGTGAAGGTGAAGTTAATTCTGTGGGTAAACGTTTGAACACACGGTTAACGTTGACGGTTGAGGTTAAAGTTTTACACAATACATTAACTTTTGCTGCGAAACAAGATAAAGCACTTTTCGACCCGAATATTAAATGTACCCTTGGCATTGGCTATCACATTGGCTTTAGTCATTATTTGATAACACGACTTTACCTTCACCTTACCTGTGGGAGCATTACCTATTGAAGCCCAGTTTGAATTTGGTTAAAAATTGGACGTTTCTGGTGAATTTAGCCAATTCTTCGAAAGTAATTGCACTGATATTGGAAAAAGTTTTACGCAACATGTTGTGCAATTATAGTGGCTGCAGGGGTCTGGGGGCCTCAGCCCCCAGAAGCTGGAGCTTTTTTAGAATTTTGAAATAAAATTTGCATTGAAAAACCAATTCTATGCAACACTTGTCGTGAAATCATAGTTGTTGCATGCAGGGATCTGGGGGCGGCAGCCCCCAGAAACTGTAGCTTGTTTAGAATTTTGAAATAAAATTTGCATTGAAAAACCAATTCTAAGCAACACTTGTCGCGAAATCAGTGGTTGCATGGGTCTGGAGGCGGCAGCCCCCAGAAGCTGGAGCTTTTTAGAATTTTGACATAAAATTTGCGTTGAAAAACCAATTCTAAGCAACACTTGTCGTGAAATCATAGTTGTTGCAGGGGTCTGGGGGCGGCAGCCCCCAGAAGCTGTAGCTTGTTTAGAATTTTGAAATAAAATTTGCATTGAAAAACCAATTCTAAGCAACACTTGTCGCGAAATCATAGTGGTTGCAGGGGTCTGAAGGCGGCAGCCCCCAGAAGCTGTAGCTTGTTTAGAATTTTGAAATAAAATTTGCATTGGAAAACCAATTCTAAGCAACACTTGTTGTAAAATCATTGTGGTTGCAGAGGTCTGGGGGCGGCCGCCCCCCAAAAAAATTTGAGAATTTTTATTTTTAGGCAAATTCAGTGAATTTGAGACGTATCGGAAAATTTTTTCGGTCGGGCCATAAAAACTAAATGGGGAAAGCAACCTTGTTTAAAAATTTTTTGAACATTGAACAACCCCAGCAATATGACACTTCGGTTTTGACGACAAATTTCATCAATTTACGCCTATTTTTGTTATGCGGCTCCAAAAAATTTCCTTTGCTCTGGGCAAAATGGGGGTATATGTATCCCCTGTCAGCCTCCGCTCACGAACGTCTAAGGACAGCCCTCGTCAACTAACTTGAAATGACTATAACTTTGTAAATACTTGGTCGATTGTGATATTTTTACATTCATCGTGTTCAGAGTCACATTTTGTTATGTGAGCGCTATCGTTACTAAATCGGTTTTAATAAAATTGCTAATATATATTTCAAACTTTTATCTTATTTAGATGAAAAATGCACCAAAAATTGGCGCATGGGGGACTAGCAAACCTGAAAAATACGTTGTATACAGGAAAAAAGTAAGAAAAACCATGGGTGACAATGGCTGTCCTTAGACGTTCGTCCTCCACTCCACCCACCTCACGGTTTTGAATTAAAAGTAGGGATGTCGCGGATATCCGCATCCGCGGATGATCCGCAACTTTTTGACATCCGCATCCGCATCCGCAAAAATTTAATGCGGATGTGCGGATGTTGTAGATTCGGCAAAATTTACTAAAAATGTAGAAAATCAGACGACAATTTTGATTTTTGTGCATGTATATACCAATATTTTTGCTCTTAAAACGGTGGATGAAACTTTACTTTAAGCTTTTTCACCTCATTGTTGGTTGCAATTCGCTCTTTTCTAAAGTAGGCTTCACAAATATTTGATATAGCTGGCATATTCGAACTAAGTTTTGCATGTTTGAGAGAGACTAGTCTACAAACTTGTAAAGCAATAAGTATATATTGTCAAAGTCAAAACAATATTATCAGTTTTTTACTTGCATGCTTTCGTAGATTAGAAAGAATTGACAGAGTACGTTTAGTGATTATACACCAACCTAAACCAAAAGCATCAAGTTGCCAGAGGGTCACGCCGATAGCCTTTGAGTTGGCATAGAGTTAACCAATAGCGTTTTAAACAAACTGTTGATGGCGGCGCATGGCTTAGAAGATTACGATATGTATAATGAATGCACAACTGTTTTATCCAAGTCTCATTCGTTAGTACTTGCATTCTTGCATTCATACTTGCTATTTCTAGTATAATATGTATTTTTTGGTGAAAATTTTTTCAAAAATTCGGCTCATAATTTGTTTAGAACGTATTCTAAAAAGATCCGCATCCGCATCCGCATCCGCGCGGATGTCAGAAGTCAACATCCGCATCCGCATCCGCGGATGTCAAAAAAGTCACATCCGCGACATCCCTAATTAAAAGCCATGCAAAATATATAACTAACTAAATATATACCAATAATAGTTGTCAGCATTACTCATTATTAATACACCATAGCAGATATAAGTCATGCATACATATATATGTATATATATATATATATATACATTAGAGCAGTAATGAATTAGGGGCCAGATTTCTCGAAAGAAAATTTTGGAAAATGTTTGAAATTTCAGTGTAATTTTAGTCAATTGGGGACGTGCCGGAAAATTTTTTTCAGCGGTGTTATAAAACCAAAGGGGGACAACAGAAAAAAAGTAAGAAAAGGGGGGGCTGAAATCGCGAAGGGGGGGCTAAAATCGCGAAGGGGGGCTGATGTCCCCCTAGCCCCCCCCCTGGGTACGCCACTGACTTGCCCCCCCAACTGCATTTAACCCAAAAAAATTGCTCAAAATGCTGGTCTGGCGCTGGCCCCTTCGTCAACACAAATCACCGGGTCCGACCTCGTTACGTTACGTACAGGAAAACCATGAATCTGCATCGGTATTAATAAAAGTGTAATCCAGCAATCCAGGCAATGTCACGGCTCTTTGCATATTCGTAAAACCAAGCTCGGCTTTTTAGCCCGGCTTATTGGTGTTCATTCATGATTCATAACACAGGAAAACAAGGAAATCTGAATGTTCTGTTAAATTTTATCTGTTACAGATTTTTTTGATATTTTATATTAGGGATGTCGCGGATGTGACTTTTTTTGACATCCGCGGATGCGGATGCGGATGCGGCTGTTGACTTCTGACATCCGCGCGGATGCGGATGCGCATGCGGATCTTTTTAGAAGACTTTCTAAACAAGTTATGAGCCAAATTTTTGAAAAATTTTTCACCAAAAAATACATTTTATACTAAAAATAGCAAGTATGAATGCTAGTACTGATGCCTACTTTAGAACAGAGCGATTTGCAACCAACAATGAGGCGAAAAAGTCTAGAAAAAAGTTTCAATCCACTGTTTTAAGAGCAAATATTGGTATATACATGCACAAAAATCAAAATTGCCATCAGATTGTCTACGTTTTTAGTAATTTTTGCCGAATCTGCAACATCCGCACATCCGCATTAAATTTTTGCGGATGCGGATGCGGATGTCAAAAAGTTGCGGATCATCCGCGGATGCGGATGCGGATATCCGCGACATCCCTATTTTATATATAAAAACCCTTTTATATAAAATTTTTATGTATTTATATTTTATGAAAAGTTTTTTTACCCCTTCGTTTCGGTAAAGTCAGTAGATGTCACTAAAAATGTGGACAATCGGACAATTTATGTTATTGAGCTCGCACTGAATTTTGCCGCGAAAGTCGAGCTGTATAGTCACACACTCACACATACAATGTTAATATAGCATAAGCTGATTTAGTTGTTTTAGAATCTTCTTTATAGCTGTATTTCTCAGGCCAAGTTAAAAAATATATACTGTAACTAATGGCCAGGCTGATTATACTGAAACCGGAAGATGGAGTGAAACATGCTGCTTATGGCAAGGGACAAGTCTTGTCTTTGATGTCCGTTTCACAGCCTAATGTTTTTGGTGAGTCAAATCAGATTCTCGATGTTGGAAAGATACATATCTAAATGTTCATGTGGTTAGACCACTAATCGGTTGGGCGCATCATATTTATAATAAGTGTTATGTGTGTATATATATATATATATATATATATATATATATATATATATATATATATATATATATATATATATATATATATATATATATATATATATGTATGTATATATACATCTGCTGTCACTGTTACTACTATGTGAGCAAAAAAGTTGAGGAAATTGTGTAGAGGTCTTGTTGCTGAGGTTAAGACCTATCAGCTTTTTGCAGTTGGCATGCAGCAGCAGTCAGCAATGCGTACATATGTACGCAAGTAGCCTTTGTTTTTACGGATTAACTTTACTGCGGAAACCCAAAAGCCGACCTAGATGACAGCGCCAAAACCTATAAATATTAATACAATATGGGCAGAAGAACGTGACAAACTGTAAATGTAACTAAAATTAGATTGGGAAAAAGCATTATCATAGGCTCCGGTTCTCATTAAATCAGGGTTGGCGCGACAGCGCCCAACCCTAGAATCCTAGATGTTCAGAATTAAAAATTATACTGATAACTGGCGCACGTCTCAGTTTTCATTCACTGGAGTGCAGAATGAATTGTCAGTTATTGTCAAATCCGATAATGTTTACTCTCTCAGTAGGACATAATGACAGCTAGGATTTAACTCAAAACTCCCTAACGTAATGCAAATAAACGATTTGTATTAAAGTATTAGTTATGTAATTCAAAATCATGGTTTGATATATACATTAATCAAGATATATATGCTTTGTATATAACTTGTGCACTCGTTTTTATTTTATCACCTTTAGAGACGGTCGGTGTACGAAGTAGCTCAGCGGGGGAGAAGCGAACTGGTGTAAGCGGGAACGTTCTGATCACTGCCACACCGGCCATAGCTACGGAAAGGGTAGGCATAAGCAGCCATCAGCCGCCATCAGTGGCTGTGTCCAGCCAGGCCAGTCAAACCCGGCCGGTCTCGGAGTCAGGGCTGACCATTGCCAATGGAGACCTAAATAATCAGATTGTGGCCGCGGAGCAAATTGTGGAGTCAGCCATGGAGGAGCCAGACCCGGCGGAGCTGAGTGACTCGGACGATGACGGTTCGCAGTCGCCGTGTGGCAGCGTGCGGGCTCACCAGGTGTTCGTGATGCGCAACAGCAGTGCTGGCCCGTTTCTCTCCGCACGCACTGTTGGGCCATATAGTCGAAAATACCCTGCTCAGAGAGGCAGCGATCGATATAAGGTGAGTGCGTGTTTAGCAATTCGTGTTTTGTTTGCTGCATCTATATAGGTGGTAAGCCTTAAGGCAAAAGTAAGTCACATTTGTCGCAGCGGCAGCACTGACTGTTGATTTAAACCTGAGGCTTGAAGCTTGAAAAAGGGGCTAAGAACCTTGGTTTGTGGTTCTTATCGGTTAGCACGCTTTTTTGTCCGGATTTGAAAGTCAAGTTGGTGTTGCTAGGTTCATGAACTTTTGCTCTGGAATGAACGGACCTGACAAATTGAGAGATGATGACTGATGCCAGTTCTCGAGAGGAATTTTCGAATTATGCGTGTAGGGTGTAGATTTGGTTAACTTAGGACTGTTAGCTACACTTTAATTAGTTTGTTGGTAGAAACCAGAAACAATCATAAAAATTATAAAAAATATGAGGAGACAGAAAAACTTAACTTCTATCAACAATTTTATTTACGTAATAGTGAGCTTTCAACCATAATGCGGGCGCTCTACCGCTTTGAAATTGAAACTAGTATTTTTTAGGAGAAGAGAGAACGAAACAATGTGTCTGTGCGTCGTTGTCGAGAAAGGCAGAAAAAGTATGTGCACACGCTGGAAGACGCACTGAAAGAGGTGAAGCTGGAAAAGACGACGCTGAAAGCTCAAATCAATGATTTGCAGAGGCAACTAGAAGCGGCCAGAAGAGAGAGTAGCAATGTGTGGCAGGAAAACCTCAGGCTGAAAGAAATGCTGACGGCCGAAAAATTGGTGCAACTCAGTGGCTCAGATCCGAAACAAGAGGAGGAGGTGAAACGGGTGAAGGCTGAGAATGAAAGTTTGCGAAATCTTATCTCGTCCCTGCTGAAGCGAAAGGGCAGCCAGACGGCCGTCATGACCACCCTGCCGGTGCGGGCTGGCGATTCGGTGCCCGGTGCCAATGGGGGCGAACGGAGAGGTAAATCAGGGTTGGCGCGATAGCGCCCAACCCTAGAATAGGAAAATTTAGCACTATTGCGGATTTTGAGAATTTGAACTTTTTGTAGCTCAAAATATAGAAGAGCTTTTTACACGAAATTTTGTGTGTGTACACCCCTTGGCAATACCTAAGTGCTGGCGAAATTTCAGCCGGATCGGTCAAGTATTTTCTGAGATACCCCCGGGGACTCCCAAAAATTCATGGACTTTCGCTCTTTTTTTTTTTTTCCCAGAACTTTTCTCGCCGGTAGTTCATCCGAGCGACACCTTTTTTGGTTTTTCACATTTCGTATAGCCTGCAATAGACACGGAAAAAATGGTTTTGCTCGGGTGTTTTCGTGAGAGGCTGTGCTGGGAGGGGGGAAACCCCTTTTTTGGGGTCCAAAAAATGACTAAGTACGAAAAAGTTTAGCACACTTTTTAAGAAGTTGCGCAAAACGGCCAGTCATGATCTTTTGCATGTGAGGTGGTACAGTAGTGGAATAGAAACTAACATGGGCTTTTTTTGAATTTCGGCCTATAAGCCCCAGGACATGCCCATACCCCCCGCCACGTGTATTACGGGGGTAGGTTCGCTACGGGCAGTGGAGCTATCATGGTTATAGCTGGAGGTCTATCGTTTTGTATACGAATATAAACCCATATGCTGTGCATTCACTGGTATTATCACTTTCTTACTCAGATGTTGAATAGTCCCCTAGACGGTACCCCCCGGTTGGCTGTGTGTCATGTATGCGCGTACGTAACTTCATAGTAGACTAATTAGGTTTGCTGCTTGTTTTTCATGATAGTTCAAGTTTTTTCGTGTAATATGGATTGTGATCTTGCGAACATATCATATTAATACCCATTGCCCCACCGATTGCCCCCCTAGGGTGTTCTCAAAGGGGACTCTGGACCCTTTTGCACTTTTGGGGTAAAAATTTTTTTTCGAGTTTATTCTCAAAAACTTGTCTCTAGAGGTAGTTTGGTGTCCTGAACACGAATCTGAGATTTATTTTTGCCTATACCCACTCTGGACACCCATGTCCCCCAGGGTGCCACCTAGGGGGGCAAAATGGGTCAATTTTTTTGAATTTGAAATTTTGATGTCCATTGGGGTAATTTGACCCCCTGAACACGAATCCAAGGTTCATTTTTGTCTGTGACTCTCGTGAACTCTCCTACGACCCTTTGCTAGGGTATTTACCCCCCCCCCCACAATGGGTCCAAGGCGTCAAGTTTTCAAAATTCGGATTTTGATGTTCATAGGTGTAATTTGACTGCCTGAACACGAATCTGAGGTCTTTTTTCGTCTATGACTCTCGTTGACTCCCCTGCGACCCCACCTCCTCCCTTAGGTTACCCCCCCCCCGACAGGGGTCCAAGGGGTAAAACTTTCAAAATTTCAATTTTGATGTCCATAGAGGTGATTTGAGCCCCTGATTACGAATCCGTGGTTTGTTTTTGTGTAGAACCTCCATGCATTCCAACACCCACCGAACGGGGGGTCCAAGGGGTAAATTTTACATAGGTATATAGACATGTACACATGTACACTTACGTACATACTACATTGGTCCGCTTCAGGCAGTGAAGCCGTCATAGCTATGTATATGTAGTGTGGTTCGTTTCCACTACAGCGGAAAAAGAGAGAGGACTAGTAAGGAAAAATGCCCTTGTCGGGCGGCTTTTTTGTTTTGTTTTTTTTTTTTTTTGGGGGGGGGTGGGGCTTTTGGTTGGCTTCTGCTGCTGTTTTTCCCTTGGATAGCTATAGCTCGCCGTGGCTATTTTGGCGATTTTCAAATAGCCAAGTTTTGACTGAAGAAACGCGGCTATAGCCAGACTATGGCTATTTTTTAAATCAAGTGAGACCCACAAGAAGTGGCGATTCGGCTATAGCCGCCAATGGCCGTGTCGAATACACTGTTTCGTCTAAAATAGCCGGCTATAGCTACTGCCAGCATTGGCTATTTTTCATATTTCCAAAATGAAAAAATGAAAAATGATGATAACTTAGTGGAATCGAACCACCAACCTTACGCTTGCGAAGCGAACACTCTGTCGCTAAGCCACCACGCCATCTAGAATATTGATACTAACAGCAGGTTTTGAACGAACGACGAAAACTTGCTTCAATGGGGCACAGTAAAAATGTAGGTATATTGAGCAAAAATTATAGAAAAGGGGGGGGAGGACACACCCCGTGGCAAAAACTAATTGTTTTACACATAATGACCATGTTCTTACTTCACATGTAACTCTGTTAGCATAACACTGAACTGTGTAATTAATCTACGTATACAGATAGTTTATTGACAGACTATCAGGTGGCCTGTAGCCCAATGGGGAGGCAGTTTGAACTGGTAGCCGATAGGTTGGCAGTTCGATTCTGACAGGCCACACCAGTTTTTTGATTCTGTAGCTTTGACGCTGGATCACCGTTCTTAGCCGGCAATAGCCGAGCTATAGCCGGACATTAACAGCTATTTCTAGTCAAAACATAGCTATATAAAAAATAGCCGATTTTTGGGATGTCTTTCAGACTTCCAAAGACTGGCTATAGCCGAGCTATAGCCGGGCTATACCGGCTATTCCTAGTCTAAACACGGCTATAGCGCTAATAGCCGATTGACAGCGCGGACTCATTAATTCTGTGAAATGGCTATAGCCGGGCTATACCGGCTATTCCTAGTCAAAACGCGGCTATAGCGCTAATAGCCGATTGACAGCGCGGACTCATTAATTCTGTGAAATGGCTATAGCCTAGCTATAGCCGGGCTATACCGGCTATTCCTAGTCAAAACGCGGCTATAGCGCTAATAGCCGATTGACAGCGCGGACTCATTAATTCTGTGAAATGGCTATAGCCAAGCTATAGCCGGGCTATACCGGCTATTCATAGTCAAAACGCGGCTATAGCGCTAATAGCCGATTGACAACGCGGGCTCATCAATTCTGTGAAATGGCTATAGCCGAGCTATAGCCGGGCTATACCGGCTATTCCTAGTCAAAACGCGGCTATAGCGCTAATAGCCGATTGACAGCGCGGGCTCATCAATTCTGTGAAATGGCTATAGCCGAGCTATAGGCGGGCTATGTCGGCTATTCCTAGTCAAAACACGGCTATAGCGCTAATAGCCTATGCGCGTTGTAATGGGGCAAGCCGAGCTATTATGTTGTGGCTGGGTGGGTGTTCTGTGGTATGGCTTGTTGGTTTGTGTGTAGGTAGGGTACAGCGCGGCGAGCCGGAAGGTAAGGGAGGTAGAGAGGCTCATTAATTCTGTGAAATGGCTATAGCCGAGCTATAGCCCGGCTATAACGGCTATTCCTAGTCAAAACGCGGCTATGGCGCTAATAGCCGATTGCCAGCGCGGGCTCATTAATTCTGTGAAATGGCTATAGCCGAGCTATAGCCGGGCTAAACCGGCTATTCCTAGTCAAAACACGGCTATAGCGCTAATAGCCGATTGACAGCGCGGGCTCATCAATTCTGTGAAATGGCTATAGCCGAGCTATAGCCCGGCTATAACGGCTATTCCTAGTCAAAACGCGGCTACAGCGCTAATAGCCGATTGCCAGCGCGGGCTCATTAATTCTGTGAAATGGCTATAGCCGAGCTATAGCCGGGCTATACCGGCTATTCCTAGTCAAAACACGGCTATAGCGCTAATAGCCGATTGACAGCGGGGGGGGGGGGTGGGCTCAACAATTCTGTTTCTGAAGTGATGGAGAATCGATGTACAGGACGTATTTTTATTTATACTTTACCACACGTATGAGAGGCGCACGAAGGCCTAGGACGTAAGGGTACAAAAAAGTCTCTCTAGATGTCAAGGGGTAGAAATTTAAGTGCCGCTAAATCTGTCTGAGGGGGGTGTAAAGGTACTAACATAGTCTGTCAAGATAACGAGGGGCGGAAAATGTAGGCTTGCCGCTAATTTAGTACGAGGGAGGTGTATAGGTGAAAAACTAGTCTGCCAAGATAACGAGGGGTGAATTACCAGGCTGCCGCTATTTCTATTTCTGGGGGGTAGTAAAAGTCGTGATACATGGGAATGTGACCGTCCCAACTACATGTTTATAGCTTGTCGCCGTTTTTTAAGTATTTTCAAAACATTGTATGGGATTGAATAAATGTGCTAAAGCGCGTCGTCTTAGTGTACAGCAAACTTTTATTGTAGTTTTGTGACAAGAATTAAGTGGAAATTTGGGAGTTTACTCAAGACTTAAAAATTAACAGCTGATCTTTATTCGCAAGATACGTACATACTTAGCCTATCTTCACTATTGAACACCGAATATTCAGTGCATCGACATAGTTGCAGTCACAGCCACCTCAACAACCATGAAAAGAATAGTGTGCCATTGTCGTTTGTAGGACAATATATACGCCTATGTTAGTGTTGGACGCGGGCGGGGCAAAATCTTTGCCCCGCGGGCATTTAGGGATTTCTTACTTCACAACAAAACCCGTTAAGATAATACCTGGGTTTTTGCTAAAATCTAAAGTATAATAAATAAATTTTGTTTGTGCTCCTTTACTCACTAGGTAGCTGTTCAAAATTTGATTGAATAATTGATTGATGAAAGACTCGACTCAGCAAAAAAATGACTGTTATGAAACTAGTAGTGTCCCTGTGGATGACGAAAACCCGCAGGCATGGTGGGGCAACAAAAATTCTAAAACTCTAACCTACGTAAAGCGTTATTACTCAACAATTTGGGTTAATGTTGTCGAAATCTCAAGTCTTGAGCTTCGTTCAAATGCCATTTAAGATATTATACACACTTGAACCAAGTTGAAGCTAGGCTTACATAACATTAATGTACGGCTTCTGACAAATTAACAAGTAGGCCCCAAAAGGGGCAAGTTTCCTTCCCCGGTGTCTACCTTTCAGGTTTAAATGAATTAGTTCTCTATTTCATACTTACCGTAAGCTTTCGTATCTTACTCTACTTTATAACTTCCTTATTCTAACTTAATCTAAATACGTATTACGTACAAAAAAGTGCTGCAGGATGTTAAGCATCCCGCTGCACGAGCCAGTTGGCTCAAAAGTGACACTTTGATCTGAGCTAAGCAATTCAGCTCTAAGAACAAGAAGCGATAAACACTGTTTTCTAATGGCTCTTATATACTACTGGTGAAACATCCCGGTGCCGATTTGAAAAAGTACATCGTTACAGCAGTGTACATCGATTATTGATTTTTCTGCATATACGCAGACAAAAATCAGCAGGCAGCTCCCAAGCTGAAAATACACGTAAAACATGCTGGCTATGCAGCCTGCTCAGTAGCGTTAAACGCTTTGAGCAGTTAATTTCAAAACAATAGTTCCTTCTCTAGAAGGAACAAAAATACGTGTATGCCGCGCTTAATTTTACCGATATGGTAAAATAATACTCACTGTCGTCCTGTGAAAAATATACGCTCGTCCACAAAAGTGCTGGTTAAATTTGTGATTCAAATTAACACAAAAGTGTTTAGTGATAGTATGTTCTATAAATTCTGTAAAACAGAAACCGTCATAATAAAAAAATAATTTTGTGTTTTTACAAAATGTTTTCTATTTCATTGTTATTCGAATTGTAATTGATGCTGATTGGCTGTGGCTAAACGACAACAGCCAGTCAGACAGCTGCTAGACAAAACAAACTTTGCAGCCAAGGGGGGATACGTGTAACAAAATTACAAGATTCAAAATCAGCTGAGGGGTTGAAACTTAATTTTTGATAGTTTTAGTTTCTGCCAGTCGCTGCAAATTAGCTAGATTGTTATGGAATTTAGCGGTAAGTAATTGTTTTGTCTCATTTATGCTCCCCACGGTTGAAACACGTTCACTTCTATAAACAAGCACTGTGTAAAACATATAGCAATTAAAATAAAATAGTAATAGGAGTAGTATAGTAATTTAAATTTGAACCTTACTCAAGCACCTTCCTCAGCACCCCATTTGTCATGAAAACAACTGCCAACGAAGACAAAAAGTAATTTGCAAAACACACGAGTGGTATTTGTGCTCGTAAGCAAGATGTGTATGTGTTGGAGGCGATGCGGGAATGGTGATCAGCAGTTGTGCTGTAATCGTTGATCGCGTGGATGCTCCTCAGCTGTGCTCTCATGCTGCTCACTGCTTACGTCCCAATCGCTAAGGCCAACAGAACAGGTCAGTCTCTTCAGTACTAAGAGCGGGCTAGCAAGTATGTGTTGAAGAGGTACTGGACAATCATAATGTGGCACCTTCTAAAATTTTAAGATGATAGGAAAATTTTTTACCTTTATGCCACTAAGATACGTACTTTACAATTACAAATACAATACAAATAAAGTACAATGGCTAATTTTTGCTGTAAAATTGTGTTGTTGCCAAACACGTAGACGATCGGGTGTCTAACTTTGCCCCTTGTGAACCCTTGCCTGTTGCTAATGTGGTTTGAAGTGTGACCTGTTTCAGTGGAGGCGCTGTTGGGCCATGCGGCGTTAATCCCGTGCTCGTTGAACCACAGTGGCGCTCTGCAGTGGACTCACGACGGCCGGCTTGTCCACACCAATACCAGCCACTACCAGGCTTACCAGTAAGGACCTATTACTTTGTCGGATTAAACGAACCAGACTTATTTTACTTCCAATAAAAGTAACGAGTGGAAATAAGTCAGCCGCTTAATTTTAGTCCAAACCCAATCCTATTAAACTATTAGTGTTGAATAGAAAGAGGATGCCCCAATTTCAAAGAATGAAAGAAATGGAGGCGTCGGGAATCGAACCCGGGCCGCCTGCTTCGAAGTCAAGCGTGCAACCACTACACCACAGCCCCCGAGTGCCATAGGCCCTAATTCTCATTTACAACATTAGTAGTACGACCGATTGCTCCAACTTCTCGAGCCATTCTTATTCTCGAGCTATTCCAGAATAGTTATTCTCGCGGTTTTATTCTCCAACTTTTCCGCTGCACCATTAGGGAACAGCTCGAGAATAACTATTCTCGAGACTAACTGGAGAATAATTTATTCTCCAGCTGTCCAATAAAAATGTGGCTGCATCATTGTTATCTAATCACAGGCTAGCAGACAGCCAATTTAACTCGAGAATAAGCCAACATAAGCCCCGCCTACAGATTCGTTGTGAGTGCAGATTTGTTTCTCGTCCGCTCACCGAATCTACGTCAACTTGAGCACAGTCAGTAAACTGATGGCGAACAAAACCCGAATGCGAGCATTTTAAACTTATCTGTTTTGTTATTTTTACTCTAAATAAATAATATATAAGCTAAATAAACATGAATATGTGAAAAATATGAAAATTGGTAATTTTTTCTTAAAGTTATATATACCTTTTCTCGAGCTTAAATATTTTTGCACTGAAAATTTATTTTATTCCTGAGCTATTCTCGATTTATTCCTATTTTTAAGCTATTCTTTGTTGGTGCTATTCGGTGCAGGATGATTAAACATAAACGCTAAGAAGTGCAGCCGGTAGGATTAAGCCAGGTCCAAGACTGAGAACTTATGCATTATTTCCACGGTGTCTATTTTGCTAGTACAGAACATATGAACAGTATGAACATAGTACATAGCCCAGTATGTTAAAAGAAGGAAGGACAGGGTTTGTTTAGGTTAGGCCCGTTACGATCTTTTTAAATGAAACTCACGCTGAAGTGCACCAAAACAGAATACGTCGTGATTTGAAATAACTTGAGAATAGCTCAGGAATAAAAAAGTTTACATTGCACCAACATGTAACCCGTTCGTACATACTGATTACATCTGAGGCAAAGATCACTATCTCACACCAGTGAAACTTGTCGGCCTGATGTTTCGCAGATTCATGTCGTTCACGAGGATACCTTAGGTGGCCGAGTGGCTAGGCGTGACAGTACAGGCCCAAAGCTGTCCTTGTGACGCAGGCCCAGTCTGTGGTGATGACTCAAAATCCAGCCACAGCTTCTACTTAGGGCCTATTTCTTCATCGGATTAAACGGACTAAACGAGTTAAAATAAGTCAGCGGCTTAATTTTAGTCTAACCCCATTCCAAAACTACCACTGGACTTCACGGACTTAACATGCACGCTTAACATTGGCGTGCATAGTTAAGTCCGTTTAGTCCGATTAAAAAACAGCGCGCTAAAAGTTAAGTCCGTTTAATCCGGAGGTTTTGGAATGGCGATTTTAAGCTTAATTTTTAAACCATTTAGTCCGATTATAATTAACCCTTTAATCCGGTAAAGGAATAGGCCCTTAGTGTAATTTTGAAAAATCATGAAGGAAAGAGCTAAGCTCGAGAAATAACGAATCTGTACTCTGTAGGCGGGGCTTAATCTGGACTATTCTGGAGCTCAATTGGCTGTCTTGGTGCAGGGGAAAAGTTGGAGAATAGAAAATCGAGAATAACTATTTGGAATAGCTCGAGGATAAAATGACTTCGTGCAACGGCCGTCATTTTTCGTTTCATTTATCACTTAATAAAACAACTTCCTTTAAATGGCCTAAGGCCCGGTTCCCACTCGGCAGAAATAAGAATTAAGAAATAAAAAATAGAAATAAGAAATAATGGGCAGAAATATGAAATAAGAAATAAGAAATAAAACCTTGTGCGTTCACAGTGCAGAAATAAGAAATAAGCCCATTTCAAGCTGTTATTTGATTGGCTGAGGCCCTGAGGGTCAATTTAGGCGGGAATGCGAAAGTACGTACGCAGCAGAACGTACGTACAGAGCGATATTTGAATTGTCCAATCACCAGAAAGGAAGGCGTGGCTTAGCGTCGGAAGCTCCAACCAACGCTTCTGATTGGCTAATCTTTATTTCTTATTTCTTAAGTTAAAATGAATTTAATTTCTTATTTTAGAAATAAGGGTTGTTATTTCTGAAATAACAAAAGCTTATTTCTGCAGTGGGAATGCCTTTTATTTCTAAAATATGGCCTTATTTCTAATTTCTGGTTACTTATTTCTTATTTCTGCCCAGTGGGAACCGGCCCTAATGGTTGGAAAAAATAATAAAAATATGCAAGAGGCTTTGACTAAAAAAACTGCTATGTAAATGGACCTATGATAAGCATAGGCCCAGAAGTGACTCGTAGCACTAAACATTTACTCTTGGCTCTACAGATTCATTCGATAAGGCATATTCACACATGGGCGCTTGTGCGGGCCCATTTTGTGACTAGAATATTCATACTGCCTGCTGCATTCATAGCTGCAGATAGTTTACGTGTGTGAATATTCAAATATAGAGAACCAATCAATAATTTTATAATATTCCAATATTAAGCAGACGCTCATGCTCGTGTGCGTCATGGAACAAAATGCGTCTTCGTGTGAATAGGCCTATATATTCTGCTACAAAGCAGCTTTTGATTGAAACCCCTGTGATTTCGCACGTTTTAGGCACCGCTATAGAAAAGGAGAGTCCTGGCTTGCAATCATGATAACGTACGCGAGTGACGCAGGGCTGTGGCAGTGTCGAGGCAACAGGAGCAAAGAAACTGACACCACGCTGCTGGGTTAGTTTTATTAGAGGAGGGACGTTAGTAGTAGTAGTAGTAGTAGTAGTAGTAGTAGTAGTAGTAGTAGTAGTAGTAGTAGTAGTAGTAGTAGTAGTAGTAGTAGTAGTAGTAGTAGTAGTAGTGGTAGTAGTAGTGGTAGTAGTAGTGGTAGTAGTAGTGGTAGTAGTAGTGGTAGTAGTAGTGGTAGTAGTAGTGGTAGTAGTAGTGGTAGTAGTAGTGGTAGTAGTAGTGGTAGCAGTAGTGGTAGTAGTAGTGGTAGTAGTAGTGGTAGTAGTAGTGGTAGTAGTAGTGGTAGTAGTAGTGGTAGTAGTAGTGGTAGTAGTAGTGGTAGTAGTAGTGGTAGTAGTAGTGGTAGTAGTAGTGGTAGTAGTAGTGGTAGTAGTAGTGGTAGTAGTAGTGGTAGTAGTAGTGGTAGTAGTAGTGGTAGTAGTAGTGGTAGTAGTAGTGGTAGTAGTAGTGGTAGTAGTAGTGGTAGTAGTAGTGGTAGTAGTAGTGGTAGTAGTAGTGGTAGTAGTAGTGGTAGTAGTAGTGGTAGTAGTAGTGGTAGTAGTAGTGGTAGTAGTAGTGGTAGTAGTAGTGGTAGTAGTAGTGGTAGTAGTAGTGGTAGTAGTAGTGGTAGTAGTAGTGGTAGTAGTAGTGGTAGTAGTAGTGGTAGTAGTAGTGGTAGTAGTAGTGGTAGTAGTAGTGGTAGTAGTAGTGGTAGTAGTAGTGGTAGTAGTAGTGGTAGTAGTAGTAGTAGTAGTAGTAGTAGTAGTAGTAGTAGTAGTAGTAGTAGTAGTAGTAGTAGTAGTAGTAGTAGTAGTTAGTTTAAACGTGGGACGTCAGTGGCACCAATTCAGTCCTAGTGAACCATTTAGTCAGGTTTCTGGCCTAAAAGTGATTCGAAGTCACTTTCAATATCTGTAGACTAAGCGACTAGCACCTCAAACACCTTAGGCAACTTGCCCGAATTGTTTTTATCTACTAATGTTGCAAATGAGAAATAGGGCCGTCGAAACTTGGTCGCTGTGGTATACTGGTTACCATTCTTGTCGTCGACGCGAGCGCACCGGGGTTCGATTCTGGGCGCGTGTTTTTCTCTAATTTTTCTAAATTGGGGCCCTCATTTTTTTCAGCACTAATTGTTTTGGGATTTGTTCTTCTTTCAGACGTCAGTTATTAACTATATTAAGTGTTTTCGGTTAATTCAGAGGGGTTACTGTTATTTTAGAAGTGATCGGCTGTGAAAGGTCACCGTGTGAAAATAATGGAGACTGTTTCATTGATGAAACGCCGTATGCAGTCGTGAAGTGCGATTGCTCTAGGACACCTCGGGACGGACAATTTTGCAACAAACGCAGCGGTAGGACTAATTCTAGTGAACTACCAGAGTCACCGTATGGACACGAATGAGATTCTGAATATAGGTAGTATCGGAATAGCCTACACACGCGGCCCGTTCGCGTAGGAACTGTCACAATTTAGCGAATTCGAACGTGTAACTCACTACTAAATGTCAATTGATGCAAACATTGAAAAAACTAAACCAGATTTAGAAGCTTTGAAAGAACAGTATTAAATTCGCTAAATCGAATGCGCTAATGTTTTCATTTTAGATAAGGGGCATTAAGAGTACATAATAGCGTCTCAGTCTATATAGAAGAAGAGTGAGACACTCTCCAACCTGCCTGTGTTCTAGCACAGGCAGATGCGCTGGTCGTTTTCAGGCTACATGTTGACATTCTGTGCAACATGTGGCTGGCCAATCAGAAGCAAGCTCATATTCTCTGATTGGCAGACGCCTGTGCACGTGCTCCAATCATAAAACGAGATAGGAATAAAAGGTTAATAACTCATTATTCATTTATAGTCTGCTTGCAACAACATTAAAAAGGTTCGCAAATACCTTTGCGGATATTTTGGCAAACTTTCAGCGAAATTGGTTGAGAAATTTTTAAGAAACTCAAAAAAGTTTATATATCAAAAGTTTCTTAATCAATTTCGCTGAAAGTTTGCCAAAATATTCTTAAGGGTATTTGCAAACCTTTTTTTAATCTTTTTGCAAGCAGAATATGAATAAATAATGAGTTATTAAGCTTTTATCTCTATCTCAATGCTTATCAGCGCATCCGTGATTATATACTAAAGTGTGTTACGCAGAGAATCTACGCGCTGATTGGCCAGCCACATGTTGCACAGAATGTCAACATGTAGCCTGAAAACGACCAGCGCATCTGCCTTTGCTAGAACACAGGCAGGCTGGAGAGTGTCTCACTCTTCTTCTATATAGAGTGAGACGCTATTATGTACTCTTGGGGGCATGAATACAGACGTTCTCAAAAGCGCAGGTATATTTCCAGATAGACATAACCAGCTAACCTGAGTATTATCTGAAAAAACATATAATTTATGTAGTGAAGCATAGCCTGAACGTTCACTGTGCCTCGTAAACATATATAAACGAATCAATCCTAACTAGTTAAAATTGAGTAGTTCTTGTAATTTTCAAACGCTGCAATTTATTGAGCTGAAGTCGATTAAAAAAGTATGTTTGTTATTAAATTATTAAATTAAATATTAATAATAAAGTTATATATTTGCGCAAATTTGCGTTTTTGCGCATATACATACATTAGGATGCGTGACACATAAGTACGGCCGACTGTATAAAAAAAACCAGTCATCTGTGAGTTTTCATAGTACCGCATAGTTACATGAAAATGAAGCGATAACTGACAAAGCATTTATTATAGGTTTAAACAAGCAGGCACCAAAAGGGGCAAGGTTCCTTTGCAGAGAGCTGTATATCATATATAACCAAAAAAATCAACAGTTTTCACTTTCAACAGATCGAGCTTCTGGCTTGTCTTAGATTCGTTACCAGAGATTGAGACAGCTTTACTAGTCCAGATTTGTGGGATGAGTGTTACATCCAGCCAGCAGCCACTGGGCCACCGCTAACCGATTCAGAGAAACAGTATACCGCCAGATTCCACTACTGTGAGATACTGCAATTCTGAAAAATTGTTGTTCTGAAACAACGTTATGCAGTAAAGGATTAAAAATCTGTACCGGTTTTTTAATTTTTTGGATAGAAATCTTCATCATTAGCACGGCAAATCATGCCAGACGACAAATTCTAGCTAAAAATGTCAGAATAAAAAACAATTTTGTGGAATTCGAACATACACAATAACAATTACCTAAATCTGAAACAACGTCTCTGACCACTCGGCTTCACCGTCATGTCTGATTTTAAACAAAATAAGGTGAACGCTGCGTAAAGTCAACTTTTTATTATTAGGTACATCATTTAATAAAAGATACTGTTCCAACATGCAGACATGACTGAGTCTAGACAGTCACGTGATTAGAACGTGACGACTGTGTCAAAAACTGACATTTTGTGAGTTTTAAATCATAAAACTTTGAAAAAACCGTAATATACTGCATCGGTAATGTGATTTTAACCATTACTAACCGATAAATCGCGATTTGAGATAAATAAGCGAGCACTTCTCAAGCTGACTTTACACGTTAATCATATACGATGACAAACATGCTGGTGTCAGTTTAACACTCGGCAGAGTGGTTTCAAGACAACAGTTCCTGCTTTAAACAAGCTAAGTTTTCGGCAAAGGTATTCAGTAAGTATCAGGCATACACTTTTAAGTACATTGGCCAGGGGCCATCGTAAACCTGTTGGGCCAGCGAAAGTGTGTTTTTATCAATTTACATATTTCCCATAAATACATAACTTCTTCTTTTGCAGACAGTTAAACTGCAAAATTGTAGTCAAAATCCTTCGGCAATTGGAACTTGAAAGCTGCACCAAAAGTGCAGATTGAGCACCAAACTCATTGATTTCTGTCTACCTATTCTTGCGTTGTTCTTATTTCTGTTTACTAATAAAATGATATTTAACAAATTTTAGTTTTGCTGCTGTTCAGTTGAGAAGTAGGCAGTAATGTATTGCCATAATAGAATTATGTTTCAAATAGAATTATGAATCTTACTTAGTAAAGCATCGGACCTTTATGGAACCGTGTGGTCGAGTGGTCCAGTCGTTAGGTTTGTAAATCTGAGGTGACATCGTCGATTCCTACTGGATACCTTTTTGTCAAACTTATATATTTTCAAATTACTTTCTCAGCAACCGCAAAAACAGCAACTAACTGAATATTAACAGGCATTTTCTTGTGACAGATGCAAAGCAACGGTAGAAGACATGTAAAACACACTCCTCACACTAACATTTTAACACTAGAACTGTGTTAAGATACCAGAATCAAAATTAAAGAACTGTTGGGCTGTGGCCCAACAGCCCAACAGGAAACAAGTAAAAGTTTACTGCAAAAGTAGTTCAGTGAGTGAGAAGTTAGAACTTAGAAGGGTTAACGTTTGACAACATTAGGCCTGTTGCGCATTAAAAACTAATCGCAAACAAAAAGTACGTATTAATGAGAAGAGCTTGACACTCTTCATATTATGCCTTGGGACAGTCGTCCATGGTGAGGTCTGAGTGTCACAATTCCAGGGGAAATATCAAACGCGGCCATTTTATGTGGACAAAATTATATGAAATCCTGGTATGCCTTTGCACAGATTTACTGCTTAGCCGTTCCAAATTCTCTCATACAAAAATTCATAAACACGCTCTAATTTAAAAGTAGAGAACCGCGTCTGTTGATTAAAGAGTTTCGTAACTCAGTTGCTGTATCTATATTCCAAAGGAAATAAAACGCGAAACAACACTGCGTTCATAAGCTACATGAGTACAGATTAGCGTTACATAGATGACAAAAAGTAAAACTCATAAAATTTGTTTTTAGTACTATTTAAAAAAGCAACTATTGGGCAAGAAAATGTGCAAAAAAACTGCCACTAAAAAGTTAAAAAATAAAGCCTGAATTTTAAAAAAGAGCCGAAACCTGGGATCGAACCAGGTACCTTTAGATCTGTAGTCTAATGCTCTATCAACTAAGCTATTCCGACTTTTACATTCTTTACTTAGAGTCTGTAACTATTGATAACTGACAAATAGTATGTAGCGTGAGATAACATTTAGTTTGATGTGTCAACCTGATTTCCAGAGATAATCATTGGTAAACCATTATTTTTTTAAAACGTATAAAATTTTTGTGAAAAGGAAGTCTCGTGTCACAATGTGTGCTAAGTGATGATTGCTAAAAGCACGATTCCCCTGCACGGTGCTAATAAATTCAATATGCCAGTTATTGATAGTGACAGTCACGAATCGGTGGCTCAGATAGTAGAGTTTCTGATTATTAATCTGATAACTGACGGTTCGATTCCTGCTCCGTTTTTTTGAAGCTTCAATTTCATCAGTTTGAGATGGATTTAAAGCACTGTTATTATATGTATATAACAGCTTATATAGGTAATGCATATACATGGCGTTATTAGCAGTCTTATTACCGGCACATTACTACAGCAACGGTAAGAGCAAACACACGCACACAACACAAAAGGTAGGCATGCTGTCAGGTAAGTGTGTGTAATTTACAGATTCTGCAAAATCCTATACAAACCAAGTATAAAGTACCTGTTGCGCTGTGGCGCAACAGGAAAAAACAAAAATTTCTGAAAACAGCTGCCGATGGGGAGCAATAAAACATTTATATGAAGGTCAAGTTAGTCAGTAGCGGCACAGCAAAAAGTGTCGAGTGAACTACATATGTAGTAGAGATCGGCCGCTAAGCCAAGTGTCGGCCCCGGGCCGGCCCGGGGCCGCAGCCATTTTCACCGGGCCGGCCCCGGGCGCCGGCCCGGGCCCGGCATCGGCCCGCGGCCCGCCACCGGCCCCGGGCCGCGTGGCAGCGGGCCGGCCCGGGGCCGTCGCAGTCGGCCCGGGGCCGGCCCGGTCGGCCCGGCCGGCGCGGTCGGCCCGGCCGGCCCGGTCGGCCCGGTCAGCCCGGTCAGCCCCAGCCGGCCCGCTGTTTGCCGGAAATCGTCCGAGACCGGCCCGGTCGGCCCGGTGGTCCCTGGTTGGCTTGATCAGTAATGAAGACTGAGATCTGCTGCGTAGCAGTTTTCAAATTTCAACTGCGCCAAAACCATGGTTTAGGAAAATCCACGAAATTCGTAACAAATCAGGAGATATTTCGTAATGAAATTATGTGCAAATCATAGAAAAACGTACGTAAAACCATGGTTTAGTAAAACCGCCTTTGTGAAATCCACCCCTAAAGTCCAAGAACGACTGCAGCACACTAAGAATTTACTTACAACTGTAATTATTTGCATTACAAACACAAAGCTGCCTCTTAGTAGGGCAAAAAAGTTAAACCATTTCCATTTAAGTTAAAGTTAAAGTTAAAGGCCATCGCTTCAATTTAAGTTAAAGTTACAGTTAAAGTAAGGCTCAGGCAGCAATTTAAGTTAAAGTTAAAGTAAGCCGAAAATCAATGACTTTTATATAACTTTTTTAAAATAACTTCAATTTAAAGTTAAAGTAAGGTTGTTTTAATTTAAGTTAAAGTTACAGTTGAAGTAAGACATCTAACTTTTTTTGGAGTTAAAGTTAAAGTTAAAGTAATACCCCTAACTTTTTCAATTTCAGTTAAAGTTTAACTTTTTGCCCTACCTCTTAGAGTAGCAGTGTTATTCCCCAGCTGTTGCTTTGATAAGATAGCGCGAGCTCTCGGACCTTACACTCTAGCTGTAGAATGAATCAATGAGTAGTTGATGCCGAACGGAAAGCAAAAAAACTGAAACTTGTATCAATTTTGTTGCAGCTGGGGTGCACCCCACCAAATAAATCAATATATAAACTTAAGTCTCCGCTTAGGCGTTTACAAAAAGCTTCAACTGCATTGTTGCAGCGCACTTGAGTTAACTTATAAATTTAAGCCTGAGATACATAAGTATAGTCTACCCGCCGTTGGTTTTAGTTCCCGTTCACAGCACTTGCTTTTAAATACATTAATATTCAACTGAAGACAAAGCTCGCTAGTTGCCGTGAAGACCAGATGCTCTACGGGGGTTTGTTTGTGACGTCCAGTTAACTTCATTTGATTGGTTCGAGGCTGAAGCTCCACCACGCGGCCCGGTCGGCCCGGCCAGCCCGGCCAGCCCGGTTGGCCCGGTCAGCACGGTCGGCCCGGCCGGCCCGGTCGGCCTGGTCGGCCCGGGGCCGGCCCGCTGCCACGCGGCCCCGGGCCGGTGGCGGGCTGCGTGCCGCAGTGCAGCCGGGCCGGGCCGTGGCCGGCCGTCTGACTGAGCGTCGGCCCGGCCCGGTCGGCCCGGTCGGCCCGCGGCCAGCCACCGGCCCCGGCCGATCTCTAATATGTAGGTAAATACTTATCGAGCTGACTTAAGTTAGGTTAGTTAAAGCTCATACAGTCGTGTCTGTTCTGCTAGCAATCACGCCAACAATAATCCATTAAATGACATTTGGTGCGCATATTTTGTAATATTGTCGGCCAAACGGACGTATGACTGTAAGGATGAATCGACCAGAAAGTACTGACTGAGTGTGACTTGTGACATTGACTCTGTTTCAGCGTGGGACAGGGTGAAGGATGTGGCAATCTTCGGCGTGATTGCGATAGTCCTGTTTCTGGCCGTTCTGGTCACCTCACTCTTCGTCCATATGAAACAAAAGTCAGTCCCAATTAGTATGACAAATAGTAATGACAAGTCGGATTAGATGAGCTATAGGAGTTTAAAAAGTCAGCTGCTTCTAGTCCAAACCCAGGCATAAACTGTACACAAGTAAAATAGCATGCATAGTCAGGACCGTTTAGTTTTACTAAGCAAAGCAGTAGCATGCTAAAATTTAAGACCATTAAGCTGGAGGTTTTGACATGGCACTTTTAAACATGATTATTCAAACATTTAATCTGACTAAAACTGAGTTGTTTAGTCCGGTAAAAGAATGTGACCGTAGCAGCCCTGTGTAGCTAGTCTTGTGTTATCACTGTTTTCTAGGACATCCTATGTAATATGTACCGTTATTTTAATAATGGAATTTATTTTTAATATTAATATTAATATAAATACAGTTCGTAAAATATTTTTAATTTAATATTAATATAAATAAAGTTGGCAATTTATTTTTAATTTAATATTAATATAAATGTGATTCCTGAAATATTTTTAATTTAATATTAATATAAATAAACTTCTCAATTTATTTCTAATTTAATATTAATATAAATACGAAAATTTTCGATTTTTAATATTAATATTAATTTTAATATTAATATTTCCAAAATTTATTGGTTTTATGTAGCTAGTGCTAAAAACACAGACATTGCAAGCAAATGCAATAGTGTGCACCCTTGTCATAAACAGTATACTTCAGTGACGCTATAACGTTCTCTCGCTCAACACTATCACAGTTCCACTACATTTCCTGTTTCGCTTTGCAAGTGTGCTGCCTTAATTTGTGGTTCCTGCGTTTCTGTCCTTTTTTCATTGTGATTTGTCCTTTCCCTCAAAAACTGTCCCTAAGCGGCATATGTCCTTGTGTTTGTTCTGTCCTTACTATTTTTGGGTTGACTACTTTTTACTCCAATGGGAAAGAATGCCGTTGAAATTGTGGACAATCGCATCAGAAGCTAAAAGCAACACCACTAGAATCGAAACAATAACCCTGAATGAGTTTGTTTTTATTTTAGTGACACCCAAAACAATAATATACGGGGGCAAGATTTGGCACCCCACGTAATAGATACTGAATCCGGGCAACGAAACTTGACTAGCGTACATACTCTAGTTAACAAACAAAAATCGCAGGTTTTTTCTGGAAGTTAAGTTCTTTGTGTTAAGCATCCCAATGATGCACCAACTCCCGCGCATGGACACTGGACAACTCCTTAGGGCTACGACAATGTTAGGGCCAAGTTATATCTAAATCCATCGCAACTTAGGGAGTTAGGGACAAGGAAATCTTTGATTAATTTGAAACGCGAAAGCATAAGTCATTTATTCATCAGGACAAGGAGATAATACATATTAAAATTAGGGTTGTTTAAAGTACATGTGTTTCAAATGCATAATACCTAATAAGCAGTGGCGTAGCCAGAAAAAAATTTCGGGGTAGGAATGATTTTTCGATTTTTTTGAAACTTGTTAAAGTTCACTTAATTGCGATTTTAACGCAAAAAACTTCACTTATTAGCATTTTTAGCTAATTTGGGACCACACCAGCATCGAACTGTAATAGGAGCCTATGAGCTAGCTAGCTGAGCAGCTTTGAGCTCAAAACACCCAAAATTCCAAAATCCATGGGCTGGCAAGGGTCCTGAAGCTAACAAATCTGCAAATTTTGGGAAATTTTTTTGACATTAAAATTTAAAACAGTGTACATTTGCTAAAGATGTCATTTTTGTACCAAATAAAACAGCTGAAACGATACACTATACACTGTATTAAGCAAGTACATAGTGCACAATACAACTATATATATATATGCACTATGCACATGCATATGCTTTCAGGCAAAACAAAAGCAAAGAACACTAAGCCAAAGACTTGCAGAACTGGGGACGGGGACTGGGAAAAGCAGCCCCCAGAAACAACTTTGGGGAAATTTTTGATTTTTAGACCAAATTTAGTCATTCGCTATTGGAGACGTATTTGAAATTTTTTCCGGCCGGATCAAAAAACCAAAGGGAGGACCCTTGTAATTTCAGTCAAAAAAATTTTCGATTGGGAATTCCCCCCATTCCCCCCCTCTGAAATCCAGACAGTCCTGATTTTAGACACTTCCCTAAAAATAGACTCCAGATCCAGAATTAGGGACCCCAATTACCCTTTTGATTTTTGAAAAAAAATAACTTTAAGCTTGCCGTTCTGGAATGCTGCTTGTCTATTGTCGAAAAGTTGAAAAGACGAAATCTTTAGTAAGTCCAATTGACCAGTGATAACCCGAAGTTTGCGGGAGAAAAACCCCATAATTACTGGAAAAAAGATATAAAAGTATTTGCTCTAATTACCTATGGTTGCTCACAAAAGATTTCTGTTTTAAGTCAAAGTCTTGTTTTATGGTGCCGTTTTAGTCCATGCTGTCAACTGCGACCACCTTCACGCAATACCTAGCTGTTCTTGATGTTTTACTATAATTCAGAAAATTAATTGTGAAAACTTTGCGCCATCGCTTAGGCATAATATGTACTCACCCTAAAGTAGTAACACAGCAACCGTGCGCCTGCCTTACTTGAACTGCGAAGACAAATAAACTACAACATTGACTGTATCTGACTGTAGACTGACAATGGCTGACGTCGCAGTCAAAAATCTTAATGCGGCCATGAAAAAATACTACTTCTGCGATAAAAAAGTCACATTTTCATATTGCTCAGTAAAGCTCAGGGTTTGTTATGTGGCAGTAGGTTCAAAATTTGGCCGCTAAACACAAAGATCACCACTTCCTGAAAAAATTTTGAAGTTCAGTCGACTAGAATAAATATGTCAGTTGTCAACTACTGTAGTCCTCGATTGGGAGTTTATCACGTGATGTGTCAACTGGCACTTCAGAAAACGGTGGGTTAATACGGCAAGGGAATGGACCCCGTAACACAAAAATAATAGCCATGCCAATGTGACTTCACGGACAACTTTCGGGTTGAAAAGCGAACACATGAGCTACGCTGTATTTATAATAATATTAAAAATGCATAAAATGCATTTTTAATATTAATATAAATGCAGCGTGTCAGTTTCTGCACAGGCATATACTTGTCTTGTATATATGCCCAGCCGTTATTAAAAAGAATATTAAAAATAAAGTGCTTTTTAATATTAATACGCCCAATTTATTTTTAATTTAATATTAATATAAATACAATTGCTAAAATATTTTTAATTTAATATTAATATAAATAAAATTCTCAATTTATTTTTAATTTAATATTAATATAAATACAATTCTTGAAATATTTTTAATTTAATATTAATATAAATAAAATTCTCAAATTATTTTTATTAATAAAATTATTAATATTAAAAGTATTTTAAATACAGACTTTTAATATTAATATTAATTATTAAAATAACGGTAGTAATATGTATATATCTGGTGTATATTTCACCCTCTAACCATTGTGTTTCAGCCATTACAGAGACGTTTCATATGATGTGACACCAAAAAAAGAATGATTTACAAGCTAATCATTAGCAAACGACATTTCTAGGCTGGTCCACATCTGGCTTTGTAGACTGACATGATCGGCCTTTCGCTTAGTTATGTCCACTGGGCATTTTATTCCTGACGTAAACTACCAAATTTTTTGGGCCCGACTTATCGAAGCAAAACGTTTTGAATGTTTAAAGCTAGTCGCTGAACATTTTTTAATGGCGAACATTTTCAGCTACGAACTTTCAACGATGAACATTTTGCTTCAATAAATCGGGCCCACGTATTGGCTACAAGTTTTGAATAACAAATTTCAGTAATGATATGCAAGCATAGCAGCAGTGTTACTGTTAGCCTACCGCTCACTGTATTGTCAATTGTGGAGGCGGAATTTAGGTTAAGAGTCATTTAAATTGAGTCATGAACCAAACAGCCAATCAAAACCAGATGTAGACCAACCCTTCATGCAATAGTGTCATTGTTGTGTGTTCTGTATTTATTTATGCAAATAAAAACCCACTTTTGCTATTAAAGCCTCAGAATTGGGAACCGACACACAACAGCCTAAATTATCAATTTTCAGGCAATCGGTCAAGTATACTAAAATAAAAGAGAAATAGGGCCTACAAATCTTGGAAGCTGTCGTGTAGTTGTTATTACTTTTGCGTTGACGCGAGTAACATGAAAACCCGCAGAATCGGTTGGTTTCGATCTGGGTCGATGTGTAACCCTGTGGCTTGCGGGTAAACCAGGGCCCGATTTATCGAAACAAAATGTTCGTCATCAAAAGTTCGTCATCGAAAATGTTGGTCATCGAAAATGTTCGTCATCAAAACTGTTCGTCATCGAAAAACCAAATGTTCGTCATCGAAAAACCAAATGTTCGTCATCGAAAATACATGTTCATTATTGAAAAGACAAATTTAAGAAAGACTAAAAGGTATAAGGTAAAGGACTAAGGTAAAATGTTCTTCATCGAAAATTTTGGATTGATCGAAACTTTTTCGATGATGAACATTTGTTTTTTCAACAGTGATTTATCAAAAGACAAATGATCGTCATCGAAAGTTCGTCATCAAAAATGTTCGTCATCGAGAAATTTTTAGATGACGAGCTTTGGTCTTTTAGAACATTATTATGTTCTAAATGACAAAAGCTCGTCATCGAAAATTTTTTCGATGACGAACATTTCAACGGAGCTCGGTACCTCTGTTGAAAATTTCAACTGCGAACATCTTTAGGTACATAAGCAGTTGGCAGTAATTTTAATATTAATCTAAATAGCCAACCTTATTTATTATTAATTAAATATTCATATAAATAGCGCAGCTCATTTATTTTTTAATATTAATATTAATAAAATAATTGAAATTAAAAGTATTTTTAATAACAATTTTTAATAATAATTATTAAAATAACGGTACTGCCGTATTGACATTGGGACCAACTGAACGGCAGAACGGCTGTTCAATTCATACCTTCGCCCGTACAGCCGTCTGCCACTTTGCCCGTCAGCCATATGTCCGTTCATCTATATATACTAAACCGCACTATTTCACTGCTCAAAAATATGAATCGCACCTTAGGCCCAAGCTATGCGCGTTTGCCTTAAAAAGTTGGAATTAAAAAAACGGATTATATATACAGGCTTTGTCCGTATGTATGCCCTACTGAAGTATGAATCGACCCTAATAACTGTCAACTGAATAGCTGATATCTGTGACCATATCTGCAAAGAGAATTGGCTGGCCGTTTCAAACATTTGGTTCAGGCGTACTCAATTTTTAAGACCGGTTCATACTTGTCCTTAAGAACACAGAGGGGCAAGGACTAGGGCAAATTTCGGTCAGCTGCTGTGAAGAAATAACGGAAGCATTTTAGCTAACTTTTGTATTCGGTCTGGAAGTGACGTCAAATATCTTCATGCCAAAAATCGGTTTATTTGGCCAGGTAATCTTGGAATTGCTCAAGGACAAAATGATAGGGACAAGGACAAGGGCGAGTATATGAACCGAGCTCTGTCAAATCATGACCAGCTTTTCAGCTTTTCTGAACTATTAAATTAGTTCTCTTTCGGCAAAATTTACGTAAAGTTTTTTAAAACTTTGTTTAATGTTGCGGAAAAGTTGAAACAAAATAATATTAAACTTTGAAGGTGGAATGCATAAAGGCAGTCTCCGGAGACTCAGTCCAGACTATGTCTAAGCCCTTAGACTAACACTTTTAAGACTAACGTGTCAGAACACCCTTTGGAATTCGTATGTAATACGTGTGGAATTTTTCGTTACGATGTTCTAAAAATACTAATCGGTATGCATAAAGAACGTCAGTCTTAGCTTAGTCTTGGTTTTCCATTCAAACTTAAGACATGCTCTTCAGCTAGTCTAAGGCTAGTCTAAGCCTTATTTCAGCACTTATTATAATTTTTTTGAAAAATTAAAGCCTGAGGAGTGTTGTCAAAGATCATGTGCATGTTCTCAAGGTTTTTTAACCAATTTTAACGAGGTTTTTTGTAAAATGAGATAACCACGAAAAAATGCAATTTCAAGCTAACGGTAGCAATAGTTAAGGTTTAGGATGTGTTAAACTTCGTCTTATTACTGAACAATGTACAAAAAAATTTCAAAAATTTTTGTTGCAAAATCATCATTGCTAATACTAATAAATGCATATTTGCAAAGTTTGAAGATATCGACTTGCACCCAACAGTTTAAAAACAGTTTATATGACTGTAGAGACTCTTATAAACAATATTTCAGTGTAATTTTCAAGACTCAGCTAAGACTACCTTTCAGAATACCGATTAACGTCAGTCTTGGGAGACTAGGTCTAGACCCAGTCTTGAGTTCGTCTTACACCTTTAGCGTGTTCAAAAATCACCTGATATTTCGTAACGATGGTCTTAGGCTAGTTTTGTTAAACGTAGTCCAGACTGCGTTTAGCTAAGACTACCTTTAGACTGACTTTATGCATTCCACCTTGAGAGTTTGCCACTATCTATTCACACCCCAGACAGCACCACCAAATTCAATACTTTACTGTACCTCAATTTTAGTAGTATTAGGTAGTCTTAGGTAGTAGTAGTAGCATTGGTAATAGTTAGTAGTTAATTATTATTATTAGAGAATTTTGAGAATGAAAATGTTCTAATTCAGAGTGTTTAGACTTAGAGCGACTGATCTAATTTCGAACGCTGAAAATTTTCAATGATGCACATTTTCGATGACGAACATTTGCCTTTTCGATGACGAACATTTGCTTTTTCGATGACGAACATTTGCTTTTTCGATGACGACTTTTGATTTTATGCATGTTTCGACGCATAACTGAAAATGATTTTCAGTTATTGCATGTAACTGAAAAGAGTGTCAGTTAACTGATTTCAATCAGTTTTTTACAATCGAAGCAGTTCAGTTACAGTTAAGTTAACTGCTTTTCGAATTGTGCAGTTAAGTTATCAGTTTTTAACTGCTTTTCAAAATCAGAGCAGTTCAGTTATCAGTTATTATCAGTTAACTGTAACTGCTTAACTTTAACTGAAAATGAATCAGTTAGCAGTTAACTGAAAACATCTCTACAGATAGTATGACAACAACTGAAGTTGGCTTGGAGGCGTACCGGTGAATGTGTCCCACCGATTGGCGCCAACACAAACGGCTCGGGTTTAAGTTCCGGCGCCTTCATTTGTGTATTTCATCCGTTAAAATTATAAGTTACACCGATAAATTAGCGTTCAAATCTAATCAGTTTTACAATACAGCTCATAATTAACATCATATGACTCCGGAATGACTCCGGAGTCAGCGTCACTGACTTCATTTTGCGGTCACTGACTGCAGACAACCTATTGACGACACAGGTTCAATGTTACTTCCGGTAGTTTTGACTTTTATTAGCTGACTCCGGAGTCAGAGTCAGTGACTGCGGAATCAGCATCAGCTTAGTCATCATCACAACAAAATAAGCTACACGCATACACATGTGAAAGCAAAGTTTCTAAGGGTATTATCCAAAATTAGATTTATCGGATTAGATTTAGTTTTATATCGTCCATAACGCAGCGTCAGTTAGACGCACTTTACTGAAAATTGGCACACACCAAGATAATACCTATATATAAGGCGTGTACGGCGAAATTTCAGCCGGCGGCTTTTATTTTGTGCTGTGTTGTTAGCAACATTAATTTAAATCTAATCCGTTAAATCCAATTTTGGATAAGGCCCTAAGCCGTAGAAAATTTAGTGATGACTAACGTGATGCTGATTCCGCAGTCACTGACTCTGACTCCGGAGTCAGTTAATGAATATCAAAGCTACCGGAAGTAAATTGGACCTGTGACGTCAATATTTTGACTGCAGTCAGTAACTGCAAAACGGAATCAGTGATGCTGACTCCGGAGTCATATTAATGTTAATTTTGAGCTGGGCTGTATATATTACCTATTATTTTGTTAACTTTTCTATTGTTCTGAATTTGAGCGTAATGAGAAACCTACTGAACCAAAATATGTATCTTGTGAACCAGACATTTACAGTACCGATGAGAATCACCGACCCTGATTTCGGAGTCATGATTCCTTTGACGTAGCAACTGTCAAAAGTTTTGGCCATTTATCACTTATATAAATTTCACAGGAATTAATTTGACTCCGGAATCATGGAATCGGTTTGATACCAGCTGACTCCGATAGCTTTGTATGATGCTTTAGCTAACAGTAGTAGTAGTGTGAACAATGTATAGCTGTACACTGTGCAAATTGTACTGGGGTATCAGCTAAAAACGATCAATCATCAGGTACGGTATCTTAAAATGGTGCATCAAAGTTGGTCGTGGGTCGACTTTGACGGCGCTGGTTGGATCGTGCGTTAATCACAAGTGCCAAACCGCGGGTTGTGCTGGGTCGCGGGTCCAAAATATTGATCCGCCTCAATTTGTAACGAACAATACCCAACCAGTGTTAACGAAAACAATGTCGTGAGATTGTTTTTGTAGGCGAAAATTAAGATATTTTTCTTAACAGTTCACATCACACATTTAGTACTTGTCTTCACGCAATTTCAATGATGAGAAACCTCCCCACCACTTACTTAGGCACTACTTTGAGTTGAGGCCAGTTTTCAATGGCCTGTTTCCGTTGGTTTTAGTTAGGGTTTTAGCTCTTTTTTTCCTGTTAATAATACTTATTCTGATACCAATAAAACTCTGAAATGTATTGGTCTCTAAGACTGTCTTCTAGACCTTTGTGGCGGCTAGGTGCTCTTGGAGAGCCTTGGAGTTGCGTTGGTGATTCCCTGTGTGTGTTGTAAATGAGAATTAGGGCCTATGAGACTCGGGGGCTATGGTGTAGTGGTAGTATTCTTATCTTCGAAGCAAGCGGCCCGGGTTCGATTCTCCGCGCCTCCATTTTTTTCATTCTTTTAAATTGGGGTTTATTCAAAATGTGAACCCCAGACCTGGAGAGGCTGCTACTGAGCGATTTTGATTGGTTTTTCCGGTTTTCAACCGTTAGATCGCATTGCACTTGGGCTCGGGCGCATGGTCAATTCTGCGCTTTGAGCCCTCGCTTCCCTTGGTTTGTGGTTTAATACTAACAGTCACACGAAGAGTGCAATTATACAAACTAAGACAATTTCTGAATAATTTAGTGGTCAAGTTTTTCTTTTTTAGTGTAAACGACTTGGCGGACTAATAAGTTGGCATTTGTTAGGGCTCTTTATTGTAATGTATTGGACTAATGTTAAATCTAATACATTCTGTAAACAGACCATTTGACCAATAAGTTAGCAAATTGCTTTTTTAACCTATATCAGTTATCTATTTTTTAATTATTTTTTCTGACGTGAATCAAATGTGTGCCGTTATGCTCCACTTTACCAACCAACAATTGGCACGAGCAATTCTAGTGCAGTGCGTTGAATGCTTGAAAGTGAGTGAGACAGAGGATGGCGAGTGTGAGGAGTGCCATCAGTTGAGGGCGGGGGCGCGGCGGGGCCAGCGAGGTCGTGGTCTCTTCTAGTTGCTCCAGCCAGCCCGTCGTCGTCTGCAGCCCGTCTTCTGCATCGCCCGTGCTTGATCCGGGCCGCACATTCCGGGAGGTTGTCCCGATGTGCTGGGTCGTGCTCGTTTTGATGGAGGCCGTCGTGGCAATGATCTTTGCCTTGGTGGTGGTCGTGGCAGTGGTGGTGGTTGTTGTGGTGGTGGTGGCTTCTGCAGTGCTGGTCGTGATGACGTCTGACAGATCCAAGAGTTTTGGCGGTAAAAACTGGAATGGTTTGCGATCTAGCATGACATTGATCGTGTTCTTTAGCAATTGTTCAGCCTGTGCCGACTCGTGATCGCTTATTTTCACCAGTGTAAGCCTCTGTTGCATTTGTATCACCTTCTTTCGTGCGGCAACGAATAAACCTGATACTTTGAGTCTGACTTTTGCAGTTTCAGCTTTAGACCACCCCGTGTAGTCAGTTCCATTCCAGGGGCCCGTAACATAACTACCTGCAACCTTATACAGGGACATAATGTGTAAACCAGCCAAGTGAACAGCTTGAACCTCGCTGGCCATTGCTCTGGCAAAGGCCCAATTGTTGGCATCATGAAGCTGTTTCTGAACGCTTTCGTCGCCTCGGGCAAACATCAGAGCATAGGAATTGATTGGGATCATGTTCTTCAAGACATCTTCCACAAGTTGACGGAAAATCTCGTAGCCAGCGTGCAGGTTCCTGGTGATATGGAGAAGGGAGCGGCTGTAGGCCCACAAATGCAGTCTGGCTTGCACCTCTTTCTCATGGTTAGCCGCTAAGTCCGCGAAAAACTTGTCCTGCTCTTCTTCCAGCGAGTTTAGTTCACGACTAACAGCGTTTATGTTTGGTGAAAGTGCAAAATTGAAAACCCAGTGCAGTCGTGTCAATCGGACCTCATCCCATAAAGTCAGGCCTGGTCTCTGAAAATTTGCGTCCACAAAGAACAGTCGCTCAGGTATGCCCATCAAACTTCCAGAAGCCACGTAGTAGACTTGGCTGGATTGGCTTATTTGGTCAAACTTGGCGGCGTGTTCATTGACTGAGGTCACAGTGCCGTTCAGGAAAGAAGCCAAGTGCTCGTCTGCCTTCTGCAAGATCTTCTTGACTTCAGAGTGACAATTGGTTTCATTGTGAGACTTGCTCATATCATTTATCAACAGCTTAACCACCTTGCGTAAACCGGTGAACATTTTTTGTTTCTTGGTGGAGTTGGCGCTAAGTTCATAGCGGATCCTTGTTGCCATGTGGATGAGAGCCAGGGAGGCTGCCTCGCATTCATGGGTGGCGCTGAGAACGGAGAAGCGTTGGGTGAGCTGTGGTGGCGTGGGCATCTGGAACGTAGTAGTCATGAGAAGCAGCTGGCTAAACAGTGGTAGTCGTTCCTTTCCAATGGCCGCAGCCCGGCGCGAGATTCGATCATCAAAGCCGCGCACCACGGCAGCAATTTTCTCAACTCTTTCGCTTGCTTCCGTGAAAAAGGCACCGTAGCTCAAATTCAGCACTTGCTCATGATTCGCCATCATATCATCCATGTTTTCGAGCGCCTTGGGAAGCTTGACCACCTTTTCCATGACCTTTGACCTGAAAAAGTCCTCTTGGGCTGTCGTGTCAACCAGCAACTGATCCATACATTTTTTCATTTCTTTTAGATATTTCCCTAATTGAGAACGACAGTCTGATGGGCACTCTACATCTTCTGGTATCATTTGTTTACTGAGACCGCGTTGGAAAAGCCAGGAGCTAACAATACGTTTAAGATTAGATTCAAAGTCAGCAAGGCACAACGTCTGGTGGGTCCTTTTAGGCCTCTGACCGCCCAAGTTTGCGTGCATGTAGAGATACGGCACAGTGGCAAATGAGTACTTGTACAGCAAGTTCTCAGTTCTGGAAAACAGCATCTCTGCAATATCGTCCTCGATGCCACCAAGATAGAGTACAGGATTGACATCTGAAATACAAAAACTGATGCGACTTATTTCTGATATTCAGCTGACAATTGTGGTAACGTCACTTTAAATGATCCAAATTGACAAGTGCTTTTTATATTAACCGCGGTTGGATGTAGACTTGGCGTTAGCGAAATTTTGTTTTTGACATTTTGCGTTCTGCTTTGCTTTTTAAGTAAAACATTCGTTTGAGACTCTCTGTTGTGCAACAGATGTGTTGCTCCATTGAGTCTGCACGATGAAGCAGCACAACTGTTAGACGAGCCTTATTCAAAAAGTTCCTCTGCGATTAATAACCTTGTATGCGGCACCAAATTACAATCACCCAATTACTTCCGGTTGTCTCCTACCGTTCGGTGATGTCATATCCTAGTTTCTTTGTCTGTAGTCTATGTTCACCCTGACTTTTAATTTTATTGTGACAAAGTCACAAGCTAACTTATAATTTAAGCATTATTCAGCAATATACGAACTTAGTCTATACTAATAAGTTAATTATAAGTCAATTACAAAATATTTAATAAGTTAATAAATTAGTTTTAAGTTACTGAAACTTTTACATACGTATTGGAAACGATAAAGCTATTTCATTTGGCATGATTGCTTCATATTGCGCAATCAAGCCAGTCACTCAAGCAGTTGGCTGCTGACTCATCACGTGACTTTTGGAGGCTATAGCCTCTGCAACTTGAGAAATTCGGCAGTCTGCCCAGGAAGGTCGGTTTAGGAAGGAAGGCTCTAGGTAGTAGGAAGGAAGGCTTTAGGACTTAGGAAGGAAAGCTAGGGAAGGAAAGTTGGCCAAGAGGGCCTGGAAGGTTAGGCCCTAGGTTTGGACGGTCGGTGATCAGTGATCACAGATCACTGATCAGCCTAGTTAGTGATAGGAGGTGACCAGTTAGGTCTAGCTGCAGGGACCTTTCGTGGGTCAGTTGTGTGTGCGTATTTTACTGATACCTGTGTGTGCTGTGTGGGCACATAATAAACATATAACCGCTAGACCTGTGTTTAGTCCTGTTGCCTGCGTAAATCTAGGCTTAGCTAGGAACCCCCCCTGCCACATTGGTTCCCGTGCACTCGCTAGCCTGGGTGCGGTGAAGCGGTGCTATTGTGCCTAAGCATTTAGCTTGCATATAAGCTCTGTAACTGTATTGCTAGTGCGGTATTGCTAGCGCGTGTTTTTGGAACGCTTGTTTTAATTTGCTAGTTGAAGGAACCAGGTAGCGTAAGGTTTAATACAGCTGTATTTATTGACTGGTTTTGTGCTGCAGCCGAAATAGCTGCATTTTAGGCAGGCGTAAAAGGAAAGAGTGGCGGATAACGAAAACACGTATAGGAGGTTTGTGCAGAACACAGGAAAGCTATTAAGTTAGTAATAATACAACCTGCTCAATTGTCTTTACGGTTTCAATTTTCAACTGTACTTTTTTTATAATTTCAGGAGGTCCAGTTACCTGCTGTTATTATTTAATTGCACTGCTCTCGCTGTGTGACTAATTTTCATTATTGCGCTGCCTACAAAGCCCAGTTTGGAAAACGGGCCTACACTACCTATACAGCCCAGTTTGGAAAACGGGCAGCCACTATTTTTACAGCCCAGTTTGGAAAACGGGCTTCCATAATCTATCAAATCCAGTTCGGCAAACGGGACCGAGTCATTCACTAGTAACGACGACTTTTGGCTTGAAGACAGCATACCGGCGCTGCCAATTAGTAAGTTCGGTCACTGGCTTGGCCCAGAGTATTTAGCTGCTTTGAATTCGCAGTATAATATTTCGGCTTTGTTGTGGAGGAAAGTAGTCCAGTCAAAAATGTCGTTAAGTGATAACGCGAACGTAACTGACAGTGAAGTTTTGTTAACGGATTTTGTACGCAATGTGCCCATTTTTAGAGGGCAACTGAACGAGGATTTTAATGAGTTTATAGATACTTATGAACGCATATATATTGCTAATGGTTGGGAAAATACTGTCAAGTGTAGATTACTTCCTGCGTACTTACGTGGATACGCAGCAGAAGTATGAAACGAGCTGCCTTCAGGCATTCAAAGTTCGTGGGATGAGGTCAAGATTGCTTTAAGTGAGAAGTTAGCGCCAGCGGAAGTGACAAGTATACATAGTAGCGTACTACATCGGAGAACTCAAGGTGTTAGCGAGTCAGTGCAACAATTTGCTAGAGTAATACAGGAGCTAGCAAGGAAGGCGTATCCGTCACTACACGCTACGGCTAGGGCAAATGTGATGAAAGAATTTTTTATAAATGGATTAAGGCCAGGATTAAGGCGTTTGGTATTAACCGCTAGGCCAGTAAGTTTCGACTCTGCTGTATTGATAGCTAGGGAACAGGAGTGTTATGAAACATTGGATAAGCCAGCAGCAGAGGCTATTAATGTGGTTTCTGCAGGAACAGCGGAATTAGGTGCGTTTACGGCAGAACTTAGAGCCTTTATGTCTGTGTTACAGGATCAAGTCAGTCAACTGGTCGGGGCTTTGGGCTCAAAAACTAGCGAAGTACAGACGAGACGGTCAAACTATTTGGAAGGCAGTCGAGTAGATCGACAAGGTGGACAAAACTTGAGGTATAGTAATAGCAGTGAAAGGCCTAATCCCGCAAGTAGGACTTTAAATGGTAAACCACGTTGTTTTTACTGCAATGGCATTGGTCATATACAGTTGCGGTGTCCCCAGTGACAGCAAAATTTTCGCCCAAACCCAAATCCTAGGAGATTTCAAATCAGTAATGGTACTAATAGACCAGGCAATGTCAGACCGAGTAACCAAGCGAATTGTTTAAACCCTGAAAACGCGGAAGGCTTTGAAGGTGAGGCTTCTTCTGTATCATTACTACAACACGCAATTGAAACGTTTCAGAAACAAAATGAAAGGTTAGTGGAGCGGTTTATGGAACGTGAAAGGTGCGATAGGTCAGAAGTGAATGTTGTGTTGTGCACAAATGATGGCGGTAAGTATAGTTCGAGTAAAACTAAGGAAAGATCTAGTACAGAGAACCAGGTCACAACATGCAGGAAAGTAGGGTCTAACGGTAAGTGGACGGCTGATGAAACTGCTACAAGTACTGTCGAGACAAAATCAGTAAAACCAATATTACTAGGGCGGATTAATACCGTGGCCGCTGAAATGTTGGTTGATACTGGGAGCACTTTAACTCTTGTACGTCGTTCAATACTACGTGAAAATGAGTTAACATGTCTGTGGGTAAGTCAGCCACATCCCTTTCGGGGCATCAGCTAGATATTTTGGGGAGTCTGCCTGTACGGATAGAACTGGGTAACACCTCAGCGCACGTTGTTGCACAGGTTGTACAGACGTGTCCGTACGATGCAATTCTAGGAATGGATTACATGATAGCGGTTAATGCCATTATAGATACAGGTAACGGCAACTTATGCGTTGGGAAGGAATGCTATAGAATTTTTCCTGTAGGAAAAACAAAAGAACAAAGTTTTACGGTTAGTAAATCTAAAGTCGTCATTAAGGAAAATACTACTATTCCACCTCGCGCCGATGTATGCTTGCCTGTTACTGTGGACACCCCAAGCGTAACAAGTAAGGTAACGGTAGCTGTCGAGCCAATTGCGCAGCTTACGAGCAAGTATAGTCTACTAGGGGCTCCAATCATAGCTACTCTGGATACTAATGGTGTTTGGCCTTTTAGACTTATCAGTCCGAACTGTTATTCAGTCAAACTGTATAAAAATATGACACTCGGAAATGCGACGGAGGTTGAAGTGTCAAGTTGTGTGAATGCAACAAGCGAAACCGACGTGCACGGTGACCGTGTAAGTTTACCAGTTATGAATCAGTTGAAATTAAACGAGTGTAAGGTGAACAAGAAACAGCTGCAAATCCTCGAAAAGGTTATAAAAGATAATTTAGACGTTTTTGCGCAAGGAAATAACGAACTAGGTCGAACTCCGTATGTAAAGCACACAATCAACACAGGCACGCATCCACCAATTAAGTTGAGAGCTTACCGTGTGCCACAAACACAAATGGAAACGATGCGAAAAGTGGTAGGGGATATGGAACGTATGGGAGTAGCGGTTCCTTCGGCGAGCTCTTGGGCAGCACCATCGCTACTAGTCAAGAAAAAGGATGGAAGCGATAGGTTTTGCACAGACTATAGGCAGCTTAACAATATAACAAAAACTGATGTGTACCCTTTACCACGCATCGACGATTCCCTGGATTATTTAGCTAAGGCTAGATATTTTAGTAGCATGGATTTGCAATCTGGGTATTATCAAATACGAATGGATAAGTTGAGCCGAGAAAAAACAGCGTTTGTTACACCGTTTGGTCACTATGAGTACACGGTTATGCCTTTTGGACTGAAAAATGCGCCAAGTACTTTCCAACGTCTAATGGACTTTCTACTTGTCCGGCTGCACTATAATTGTTGTTTAGTTTATTTGGATGACGTTTTAGTGTATTCAGAAACATTTGACGAGCACATGAAGGACCTAGTAAAAGTTTTCGACCGGCTACGTCAAGGTGGGCTAAAGTTAAAGCCTAAAAAGTGTTCGTTCTGTAGGAGTGAGGTGCTATTCTTAGGTCATGTAGTGTCTGATCAAGGTGTACGACCGGATCCGCAGAAGCTGCTAATAGTGGCTGACTATCCTCAACCAAAAGATGTCACTGAAGTACGTCGCTTCCTTGGTTTAGCTATGTATTATCGCCGGTTCGTCGACAGTTTTGCAACAATAGCACACCCATTACATTGTCTGCTGAAAAAAGGAAATACTTTCAAATGGAACGACGAGGCAGATAAGGCATTCAAGCTTCTACGTAAGAAGTTAGTCGAAGCTCCAGTATTACAGTACCCTGACTTCAAGCGAAAATTTGTCCTGTCTACAGATGCATCAAATGTTGGCCTAGTTGCTGTGCTACAACAAGAGACGGACAAAGGATTGACCGTCATAGCATATGCTTCTCGTAGTTTGCATGGACCTGAAAAACGGTACCCGGCTATAGAAAAGGAACTGCTAGCTATTGTATGGGCAGTAGATCACTTCAGGACTTACTTATACGGTAGACCGTTTGTTGTTTACAGTGATCATAGGCCATTAAAGTATTTGCTTAAACTAAAGAACCCTGTTGGAAGGTTGGCCCGATGGTCGTTGGCGCGACAGGAATATGACATGGAAGTTCGTTACCAACCAGGGTCTGCAAACGGGCCAGCTGATGCGTTGTCGCGGCTAATAACAGAAAGTGAGGAAACAGACGATAAGGTTTGTGACGTGTTAAGTAGCCAAGATAATATCACACCAGAACCAGAAGGAAAGGCCGATACGGAGGATACAAAGGTTAATAACAAGGAAAATTGGGTTAAAGCTCAGGATAGTGATAGTTATACTAAGTCGATTATAAGTAATCTTAGTGTCGGTGAAGACCATAATTCTAATAAAGGGCTAGAGCAATTTGTCATGGATGATGATCTACTGTATCATCTATGCAGCCAAGATAAGCCGCAGAGACGACAAACTGTTTGGAAACAATTGGTCGTGCCAGAGGCAATGAAAAATGAGGTATTAGAAAGTTTACATGATGACGTATTCGGCGGTCATTTCGGCGTAGAACGAACTTATTACAAAGCCAAGCAGCGATACTTCTGGCCAGGAATGTATACTGATGTTAAAAACTGGGTCAAAGAGTGCAGATCATGTAATAGCAAGAAGGGTGCAACGAGGAAGTACAAGGCACCACTGAAACCAACTAAGGTAGGAGATCCGTTCGAAATGGTGGCCGTAGATGCAGTCGGACCGTTGCCTATTACGGAAAGAAACAACAAGTACATCATCGTTTTTAGTGACTATTTGACTAAGTGGCCAGAAGCCTTTGCCGTAAAGGATATAACGGCTGAAACTACGGCTAAACTATTAGTGGAAGAGGTAATATGTCGACATTCAGCTCCGTTAGTGTTACTATCTGACAAAGGGAAGAATTTTATGTCAGAGTTGGTGAATTTGGTTTGCAATTTGTCCAATACAAGAAAACTAAATACCGCACCGTACCACCCGCAAACGGATGGGTTAGTGGAACGATTTAATAAGACTTTAGCTACGATGATCTCGATGTATGTTAGTTCTGACCAAAAAGATTGGGATTTGATGTTACCGTACGTACTATTTGCATATCGCTGCACACTGCAGGAGTCAACCAAAGAAAGCCCATTTTTTCTGCTATACGGTCGAGACCCTAGCTTACCCTTAGAAGCAGCCCTAAAGCCGAAATCAGATCTTTCGACAAACATTCCCGAATTCAAGGCCTGCTTGATAACAAGACTAAGAGAAGCTTGGAGGCTAGCCAGGGAAAATATTCAGGAAGCCCAAACTAAACAAAAGGTACAATATGACCGCAAGCTTAAGAGATTTGACTATAACATTGCTGACATCGTTTGGATGTACGTACCAGCTGTGAAGGTGGGTAAAAGTAAGGAACTATCCCATTTATGGCATGGTCCATTCCGTATTGTTGAAATGCCCACGGCTGAAAACGCGGTTTTGCGACCAGCGTCCGGGAATGGTAAGAAACGGCGTGTGCATGTTAATACTTTGAAACCACATCCTGGTTCAAAAACAAGTACCACCGTAAGCGACACCCGCAGAACAAGCCTGCTCTCTAAAGATTGTGCGGACCAACTAGTCAAAGACAAAAAGTTGGAAAATCATGATAGTCTTGACAAGTTACAGGTTTCAAGGAAGGTCAATACTAAGCAAGTTTGGGTAACTATGGCTAAAGGTAAGGTTTGGCCAGCAGAGGTTGTCGAAGATATACCAGGCGACGATAATACACTCAAGTTTAAGGTAAGTTTTTATGGGACAGGGAAGGAGGCGTTGGTGAACGAATCTGATTGCATAGATTTTAAACAGTACTCTGCAACAGCTTTGAACGTTAGAATGACACGACTAATGCAAAAAGCACTACAAGAAGCTACAAATAATAACTTAACCAGTCATTTATCTTAATCAGCGCCCAATCCAACCAGTCCGGCTAATGATTATGTATGTGTAGGCATGGAAATCACGGACACAAACGGCATCAATAAGAAACGACACACCTCCAATCATCGAGGGATACCTTCTGGATCCGCCAAGATATCGGCTGTTTACAAAACTGGCCGAGCATCTTCTGTCAGTAGAAACGCCGACGAGTGATGTGGTCGCGGACGATTCGGAAAAGTTTATTCCACGGGGAACGTACATAAGCCAACCTAAGAGTTCTGCCGGGGCCTTAGTTTTAAAAACTCCGACACACTACGGTATGATCGTGCATAATCTAAATCCTAATAGGCATATGACGGAAGATAAAGCTTTTAAGTACCTTAAGCAAATGGTGAAAGCTGTCGCGTTTGCGCATGAGAAAGGTGTGTTTCATTTGCCTATTTGGCTCGATAATTGGGTCTTTGCTGATAGCTTGCGCGAGGTGATACGGGTGCGAGAGATTAGGATAGTTGAGTTTGTCAGCCCGCTAAGAGAAGATTACTGCAAGTGGAGAATTGGTCATAGCTTGCTCCACCAGAGTACTTCGCGACACCCCCGATTATAAGAGGGAAGCCTGTGGACGTGTGGCGCTTGGGCTTATGCTTATACAGTTTGGTAACTGGAATGCTTCCTTTTCAAGCAGCAAATTTTCAAGACTTTTTACTGCGGATTTCTGCTGGAAATGTACTTTTTCCTAGTTACTGCAATCTTACCTACGAGACCAAACTTTTTATTCAATCTATTTTTGACCCAAACCCGCAAACACGGATGACTGCAATTGAAGTACTAACGCACCCGAGGATGTTAAGATATTCGAACGAGTACGTGGCAAAAATACCAAGTGAACAACAACTGGAAAGCGCGGTCGCTGATAGCTAATGTCAGTCTTTATTTGGTAATAATATGGAAGCAGTGTTGACTACACGTAAATGTAGTGCATGCGGACAATTAGGTCATAAATTTAAGGACAGTGAACTATCAGAGCAAGTTCCGTACTTCCTGACACCGACGAATGACGTTACTGTAGAAAACAATAAGCAAATTGCCTCCCGTTGGGTAACTACAATTGCCAGGAACGCTTTTACCGCCATTTTCATAATTTTGCTAAGCATTACTAACTTTTTGGGTTGTTATGCGGAACACATCAGCGACCTTGGAGAAGGGCGAGCGAACATAAGCATAAACCTAAGGAGTGTAGACCATAGCGATACTATAGTCATAAACCCTATGTATGGCACACTGTTCATTGAAGTAAGTTATATAGACAATACCCACGAGTTTATTGATCACCACGTACTGATACCAATGATATTTGATATATCACCACCCAAGTTTTTGCCAAACTGCAGCTTATCGACCAACAACACCCTCAGTTGGATCGTGCATTTAGAGAACTCTATATGTGATCTGGTGACGCAGATAAACGAATCGGTATACGAAACTTACACTAATGTTTCGGAAAGGATGGCTGGGCTGATGCAGGACTATAAGCTGTTAGTAAGTAGAGAAAAAGTAAGAACAAAACGAGGATTACTGAAGGAAGTTGCGTGTTTCACTGAAAGCCTTTTAGGAAGTTGTGATGATGGTGGCGCTTCAGCCGAAACTGTAAGACGAGCGTTATCTGTTTTAAACACTGTGGATAGTCTATCAGCTGAGGTATACAAGGACGGAGAAAGGTTAATCTCGCTATCTAAACTTACGACGGACGGATTTAAAAGTGTGGAAAGCAAGTTTATAACAATGCACAAAGCATTTCAAAAATTGCGTAAGTTTCAGTCTACGATGAGAAATAGGTTAAATGGCTTGCAAGAGACTTTGTCCAGAATAAGACGTCTGGTGAAAATGCAAACGGAGCTCACGGTCGATGTGATTACTTGGTTAACAATGGTAGATCACTGGCATAACGAGGTCACAGAGGTTTACACATTGATTACGGCTTTAGAACAGCTGCAAGATGGAATGTTACCCCCATATATAATCCCACATAAAGCTTTAAAGTTTATGCTACTAGGAATAAACACCCAAATTAAGGAGTTAGGAGTAGACTTGTTGTACAGCGTCAATAATATTCATGTGTATTATCAAACGCCTGTTGTGCAGACTGTATCTGCTGTAGATAACGCGTTGTTATTGCATTTGAGAGTACCACTCTCTAAGATAAGTCGTAAGTTTAAGATTTTTCAAGTTACATTTACGCAAATTCCTGACAGCACCGACGGACGAACACTTCTGGAAGTAAGTAACGAGTATGCCTACTTCGGCATTAACATTGCGACTAATCAGTACGTAATGTTAACAGAGCAACAATATAACTTGTGTAAGGGTTATAAGTATAAACGTTGCCATGTTTTGTTTTCGGAATTTTCTATTCATAAGGAAAGTTGTTTATTGGCGTTGTTCAATAAGGCTAACCATAGCGTTGTAGAACGTCTGTGTACAATTAAGGTCACTTAAACTAGGAAAGCGATTCAAGCGTTTGACATAAGTAAGAATTATTGGTACATTGCAAGTCCAATACCTGATACTTGGCAAGTGCTTTGTCAAAAACAACAACTGCATGCAATCCGAACGGAGTGGTGCCAACAGTGTGCAGTGAAAGTACCTTGTGGATGTAGTATTTTTATGGCAAACACGCTTTTGCCAGGAAAATGGACTGGGTGCGAGCATACTACAGCGAATGTTACTAAATTATATTCTTTTAACCCTTTTTACTACACGATAGAATTAAATACTAGTATCGAGTCTGATTCTTTGTTCAAAACAAACCCACAAAACTTGCTGAAGTTTGATAGGCAGCTGTCAGAAATTCTGTCGAATCAAACACTGGACCAAGAACCGCTCTATATAAATTTTTCTCGGTTTAATTCAGTCACAAAAAGGGAAATTGGGCAATTTCGTCATTCCAATTGCTTGTTTTCTATTGCTGTTAATAAAGCGACCGAACGAATTCAAGAACAAGAAAGTTTGAACGGAATGCGATTTTGGGGCTTGCTGGCTGGTGAATTAAGTTTAGGTGTAGGCATTTTTGCCTTGTTGGCGAGGCTCGCACTGCAGAATATGACCAATGCCAGTCCTAGCAAAAATACGCTCTGTGAAGAAGTAAAACCTGTCAGTATTATCAAGGAAAGTAAGGTTCTGGAAAACTAATGTGGCCATCCTGTAGGCAAGGCTAGTCGAATAGACCTGGCACCAACACATTTGGCGGTTCAGTTCGAGAAGCTGAAACACAAAAGTGGTGTTGGATACTAAGTTAAATTATGTCTTTTGTATGTTAAGGTTGTTATATTTATTGCATACTTACTTCGTGTATCTACCCTTATTTATTCACCACCGTATAGCCAATACTTAATCGCATTTATTTACATAATATATTAATCTAACTTATTGCTGTTATTTAAGTGGTACCGTGTTAAGTTGTTCAGAGCAAGCCAATGCGTGTATTAAAAAAAGGGAGGAAACTTAGGGCTAAGGATCGAGTTAAGTAACATAGGACACAAAAGCAACTAGGAATTGGGGAAGGCTATTGCTGTCTGTTGGTTTAGATGGCAGAAAGGATGGTGATGATACGAAAGGCGCAAGAGAAGTACTATAAAGCAAAAAGGAGAGTCAGTGAACTCAGACACGAACTGAGTTTGGCCTTGGCTCGTGCAGAAACCTTGAGGGACGAATACGCAAAATTGGGACGGTTGCCGCGTCACTGGCGTACTCCTTCTACTTCCCCCAGATTTTCAAGGAAAACTACTTCAGCATACGACTCCGAGTCACAGTCAGAATCGGCCGCGGAGCAAGTGCAACCAGTCAGTGCCATGTGGTCCACCTTCTGGCGGCTTGGATGAGAATCGGTGTAATGTGGTCGGCAGTTGTGGACGGCTCACTAGTGGTGGAGTCTGTTTTTAGGTTGCCGTACACGCTGGGGTTGAACTGGAACGACAACGGTTGGCCGAAGTTAGGCAGAAGCATAAGCTGTCAAAGCGATGGAGGGGTAGCTGATCCTAGGACGTATAGGGCGTTAGGACCGTGTGAAGAACGTGCGGAAATTACCGAAACCCTTAAGTTCTATTTTCGTACTTTAACGAACGGTCGCAGTAAGTATCCGGGCTTGTGTCTTCATGCTCCAGAAAAGACGGTTTTGGTTTTCTTTAGTTCCGGGGAAACACTAGAGGAAGGTGTGGAAGGACTCATAAAGGTTGAAAATGCTGGCTGCGTGTCAGCAGGAACGATTCTTTTGACGGCAGACAGGTTTTTGGCGAGTATGTATTCAAGGACATACCCTGTGTCTGGATAGAATCGAGTGCGACACTTGTGGAGGTGGTCTACAAGCCTACGTACTCCCAGTGCTCGTACACCTACACCGCTGTCGCAGAGTTTCGATCTACGCCTGTGACAACTCCAAATTGGCGGGGGTTGCATCTTTACATTGAGATGACGTCATGCGTGGCCGCGCTGAAAACTGCGATCTGTGCCCTTGCCCTGACCAGCCCAAAGCCAATCTGGAGACACGATTTTCTACCGTTCTTAGAGACCCAGCCACCGTCGCGACACGAACTCTCCTATGCCATGGGCGAATCGTCAGACGTTTAAAAATTTTCACTTGATGACTCTTGACTATAAACATACTTTTATTACTTTAATTTGGTGCTTGTGCTTGCTCAATATATGTCAGGTATTTTTTATATATGTCAGGTCTTTATTTTGAGCTTAATTTTTGTTTTTGTGTTTTAATGCCACATCTCGGTACCTTTTGTGATTGCTGATTATTATTGCATTGTAAGCATTAAGGGATGGGGAGGAATCAGTCTCTAAAATTCATGTTTTAAATAACAAATACAGGAAATTTTGATAATGCTCAACTATCATAGGTGTGATTAATTGAAAGTGTTAAACTTTTCAATAACTATTGTCCTTATTTTAATCAGACGCACAGGTTTAGACGTCGTTTAGAGTCTCAATGTTTCAAAGTTTTAATGTCTATTTGCTCATACATTGTGCCTAATTATTTGGTTATTTATTACTGCTTGCTCATTGTATCAGTATTATTATTATCAGTATTTGAATCCATATTATTCACTTATTTTATTCAACTTTATTTTGTGACAAATGTGAGCCCACGACAGATCCTTCAAAGAGTATTAAGGGACTTCAATATAAAAATTAAGAAAGGCAGGAATGTGACAAAGTCACAAGCTAACTTATAATTTAAGCATTATTCAGCAATATACGAACTTAATCTATACTAATAAGTTAATTATAATTAATTACAAAATAATTAATAAGTTAATAAATTAGTTTTAAGTTACTGAAACTTTTACATACGTACTGGAAACGATAAAGCTATTCGAAGCTTCATATTGCGCAATCAAGCCAGTCACTCAAACAGTTGGCTGCTGACTCATCACATGACTTTTGGAGGCTATAAAAGCCTCTGCAACTTGAGAAATTCGGCAGTCTGCCCAGGAAGGTCGGTTAAGTAGGTCGGTTAGGAAGGAAGGCTCTAGGTACTAGGAAGGAAGGCTTTAGGACTTAGGAAGGAAAGCTAGGGAAGGAAAGTTGCCCAAGAGGGCCTGGAAGGTTAGGCCCTAGGTTTGGACGGTCGGTGATCAGTGATCACAGATCACTGATCAGCCTAGTTAGTGACAGGAGGTGACCAGTTAGGTCTAGCTGCAGGGACCTTTCGTGGGTCCGTTGTGTGTGCGTAATTTACTGATACCTGTGTGTGCTGTGTGGGCACATAATAAACATACAACCGCTAGACCTGTGTTTAGTCCTGTTGCCTGCGTAAGTCTAGGCTTAGCTAGGAACCCCCCCTGCCACATTATCAAATAAAGTATGAATATGAATGAACCAAAAATATTTATAACAAAAAACATCGTATGCAGCATTAACACACCATCTTCATAGTGTTTTAAGTCTAGGGTTGGGAAATTTCAGGAAATTTTATTTTTTCGGAAATTTTCGGAAATTTCAAGAAATTTTCGGAAATTTCCGGAAACGTTTATCAAAAATTTGAAAATTACAAAACCATCACTTTTTTCCAAAATTAAACTTGACAGACCTTATGATTGACCGTAATAGCTCATATGGTCTTGTTGTTTTTGTTTTTGTTGATTCAACAGCTTACATATAAAATAATTCTTTTTAAGTGCGACGTCAAATTTAAGAAACAACCATAATTTTGCTAAGTAGACATTCAAAACTTCGCAGTCAATTTTTGTCTCCTTGCACTTAGTTATAAATTAATGAGAATACACCACGCAAAATCGTAAGTCGTGAGTCGAACCTAAAGCCGCCTAGCTTCTCTTCACATGATCTTTACTAAAACATTTTCTTCCGTGAACAAAGCTAATGTTCACTGCAACAAATTCAACCTTGTTTTTTTTGTGTTGCTGAGTCCAAGAGTTTAGTATAAACTTGTCTTAAAATAAAGCGTACCAGAAATCGACATTTAGTTAGAGTTGTTTCCGTAAGGAAGTTTCGCGAGCTGTGGCGGGCCGAGCCGCGTCGCGGGCCAAGAATAAGAAATGCCAATTTTGTCCAACTAACCAAATAAGGTAAGATTTAAAAACATGACTACAAGTTAATTCTCGCACGTAAACACTCTGAATATGACCGTACGGCAGACAAATTAAGGGCAAACCAAATACCGTTAGTTTATTTACACCGGATTGCACCAACAAAGAATAGCTCAAAAATAGGAATGGCTCGAGAATAGCTCAGGAATAAGATAAATTTTCATTGCGCCAACATTAAAAGATTTAAGCTCGAAAATAGTTATTCTCAAATTTGATGAATAGCTCAAGAATAGTTTAGGAATAACTCAAGAATAGCTAAAAAATAGCGAACATTATTGCACTAACCAAAATTACAGAATAGCTTATGCTCCAGCTCTTCTGCAATGTGCAAATTGTTCCTGATCTACCAGGAATAGCTGAAGAATAACCTAATAACTTTATAGAAAATTACCAATTTCCACATTTTTAACATATTTATGCCTATTGAGCTTATCGATATAATTGGAGCATAAAAATAATTAAACCAAAAATTTTGAAAATGTTCACTTTTTAGTTTTGTTCGTTACTGATTTGTATCTAGTCGGGCGCTTTTGGTGAGCGGACCAGAAACAATGCTGCTCTTATAACGAATCTGTAGGCAGGGATTATTCCAGCTTAGTCTCGAGCTCAATAGGCTGTCTGCTAGGCTGTGATTGGATAAGAATGATGCAGCCACATTTTCATTGGACAGCTGGAGAATATGTTATTCTCTAGTTATTTTCGTGAAAAATTATTCTGGAGCTATTCTCGAACAGTGCAGGGGAAAAGTTGGAGAATGCAACCTCGAGCAGGAGTATTTACAATTTCTGATTGAATATAGCAAAAGCTGCTTGTCAGGCGGGGTCAACATAGAATGATGGGCATCAAAGTAATTTTTAAAATAAGCAAAAAAATGAAGAACAAGGCTTGCCACTGTATCTAAGACTCATTGCTGGTCAGCAATACCTAAGAAACCAATAATTCAAATGTTTCCAACCAGCGCGGAAACTTTTCAAGCCTGTTTGGAAATTTTCGGAAATTTTCCGACCACTCCCAACCCCAATTTTAACCAAGGTGTTGTCTCAGCGGCCAAGCATACTAATTTCAGTCAATGCACTGAAACCAAAATTGCATGTAAAACATTCTTAGTTTCAGTGCGTTGACATCTGATGATCAGCTATGCACATCAGGTAGCCAAAAAACGCGTATGTATGCATCTTCTTCTTCAAATATTTTGAAATTCAGTTTAGATTTTTTCATAAATTTTCATGTTTGTAAGTTGCATAATCAATTTATTAAGAAATGTAATGGGCAAAAGTCTTTGACAGCTATCATACTTGTTTATGAATTTTAAAAACTGGCATTTAAAAATGACAATAAGCCATTCAGGAACTTTTCATAGCTGCTTCACTTCTTGTCGTCAGTCGTGTCAAGTCAAGTTGTTTGACTTGTTGCAAGTCTAGTGCACAGCAACGGCGTCTTACAGCACCACAATGGTTTTTGACAGTGGTGGATGTTCATGCATCGACTGCTGCGCCACAGCGCAGCAGACTTCTTTAGAAATAGCCTGTACTATTATAGCGTACAGCTTTGCCATAGTTGTGTGTGCGTTTGAGTGTGTTTTGATTAGTGTGGTTGTGCGGATGTACGTGAACCTGAGTGTGTGCGCGAAATGTGTCTGCTCTGTTCTAATAATTGTGCATGTTTGAATGTTTTACTTTTGTTTTAAACGTGGATTCCACTATGATTCCCTTCAAAATGACTTAAATGCGACTGTGAATTGGTGCTTTAAGTGGCAATTACAGCTTGCTATTCATAAATGTTTCGTGTTTCACATCAGTTTTTCTAACTCAAATACCACTTACCATGTCAATAACGAATGATTTAAATTCTATTTTCTATCATGTAAAGATTTAGGTGTCACTGTGCAATCTAGTTTAAAATTTAGTGAGCACTGTTCTTCAATTTCAAGGAAAAGTTTAGCTATATCCCATCTAATTCTCCATAATTTCACCAACACCGATCCTTATTTTCTAACTCACTTGTTTCGTGTTTATGTTAGACCCATTCTCGAATGTGCATGTAAAGTTTGGTCTCCATATTTGGTGAAAAACATAAATAACATTGAGAGAGTGCAAGCATTCTTCACTAGGAAGCTATTCCCTGAATTAGAATATCCAGAAAGGTGTTCTATGTTAAAAATCCAATCCTTGAAATCAAGACGCCGTTTCAGAGACATCTTACAGCTACGCTTTTTTTCAGTTAACACTAAATTGAAAGAAAACGAAACGAAAACTAAAAAGAAAACGAAAACGAAAGTGGATTGAAGCGAAGCCAACTTTTTCAGCTTGCGCAACTAAGTTTTGAAAAAATTGACGAATAGTAGAATAATTAAAGCAGCTGCAAGCTGCTTCTTAATATAAATATGGCGGGGGGGTCCAAATCTTGAGGCCACTTTAGCTACTTGTTGCTTATCGGTAGTGTTTCATTAAATTATTTGTAAACTGAGTTCAAATTTGCACAAAACGATGCAATACTACCAGAAACTTGACACTACAAGTATCTAACCTAGTACAAACGGTAAAAATTAAAAATTTTCATTTCTAAATTAAAAACTCAAAAATTTAAATAAGTTACAGTTCTTGTATAAAACCTGTAATAGGTACTGACTCAGCAGACAGAAAATTTGAACAATGTATAAATATCACTAAAATGTTACTCATTATTTAATAAAAAATTAACACCTATATGACACTACCCTCTTTGAAAAAAACTTTAAGAATGGATTAGTCCTTGACCTCAGCTGTTACTAGACCCTTTGTCGGCTCCACAGGTCATGCTGGGAAAGCTGTCAAAAGTTGACAGCTAAAGAAAACGAAAACGAAAGAAAGTAAGAAATTGAAATAAAACTAAAAGAAAACTAAAACAAAAATGAAAATGAAAATGAAAGAAATATCAACTGAAAAAAAGCGTAGCTGTATTAGTATACAAAATTCTACATAAGTTAGTTGACCTTGAATTTTCAGATTTTTTCATTCTACGCTCAGATGTTGTTTCTAGAAAAACTCGTGGCCATAATCTGCATTTGTATATCCTTCGTAAAAACATGACCCTGACCAAATCGTTTCTCGCGTTTAGAGTGATAAATTATTGGAACTCCCTTCATCCTGCAATAGTCGACTCTAGATCTTTGAATATTTTTAAGAACGATTTAATTGAATTTCTATATATTAAACAAGCTGCTGATTAGAAGTGCATCTACACCGTTGTTAATTGTTATTGTTAATTTTTTGCCTTAGTAAATTGATTGATTGATTGATTCATTCATTGATGTACACAAAGCTCATTTGCATATCTAAATAACGTTTGGACAAAATTGAATTATAATGTTGGCACAATAAAAAAACTTGCAGAAATCCTATCGCAAATATTTGAAAATGAAAACAAGCATCGCAATTATCTGAACTCAAGTTATTCAAATATTCTGTCATTTTCAGTTTTTGTTCTCACACTTTCACATAGTCACAAATTGTTCATTTTCTCACTAGCAATGGCATCTGCTGGGATTGTGCTATTTTGCTACGTTAAGTTTTAGTAAACAGTATTTTTTTATACATTCACTAAATTTGCTGCACAGTTATTTACAAAACATGCACGTAGTCTCACAACTAACTTAGATCTCACAATAGATAAAACTTTTTATTATTATTGTTAGGATTAGGTATTAGCTGCACAGCAGACTTTGTTTCATGCACTGATATTCAATGCTTGATACTGTCTTGCAATTTTACATTAGGCTTTGCTTGTTCCTATTGCTGCAACTCGACAGGTTCTTATGATGACCCAAGTACAAAAACGTAAGGCTGTGTGATAAAAGTAAAATGGGCTTTGCTTGTTTCTGTTGCTGCACACCTCGATAGATTCTTATGCTGACCTTACTACAAAAACGTAAGGCTGTGTAATAAAACTGGCCATATGTGTGTGCGTGTGTGTCTAATTGATAATGCCTGTGGATGACTTGCAGGCTTGAGCAAGCAAGCTTTTTTCTGTCGACTTATGTGTGACGTGACAAGATGAAGAAACGGATGTGCGCGCGTTTGAGTGTACTTTGACAGGCGTATTCAGGGTTTGTCTACATCTGGGTTTGTCTAAGAACTATATTGGCTGTTTAAATAACAAGTCGCAGCCAATCACTATTCACTGTTAAGCTCCGCCTACTCAGCCTATACGTTCTAGTATTGTATGAATTTACAAAGCCTACTGTAGAAATTGACACAATATACAAAGTTTTTTAAATATCTTTTTAATTACCACATCATAATCATTCAAATTTATTTATTTACCATAGCAAAACAATGACTCAAAGAAGACAAATAGTCCAAAATTGATCAAAAATTGATTTCACATTTAATTTGCCGAATTCGTTAGTTCAAACGTTTGTAAACCAAACTTTTAAAGGAATAGCATGTCCAGCAATACGACCAGTAAGTTTTGTGAAACAAATATTGCATTCGGCTTTTAAAGCTCCAAATGTTACAAAAAAATCACGAATTAAGTGAATGAAGTTATTTTTATTGTAGTATCTTTGACAACCACCACCTTTGCATTGCATTCATTCATTTATTGTAATTTTCCCTAAATGTTAGCCTTAGGGTGGTCTTGACTCAGGTGGTCGTGACCTGGGCGTGCAATTGCAGAATAATTTTTAATCAATTGCATGGTTGTGCGTCATAATTGTACATTTACAGATTGACTTCGCTATAACGGGTAGGCGGAGCTTAACTGTGATTGGCTGCAAGCTGTTATCCATGTGGCCAATCCAGTTCTTATACAAACCCAGATGTAGACAAACCCAGACTAAATCCTTTGACAGCTGTGATTGTACGGGTGTAAGTGCATATGAATGTGTTCGATAAGTGCCTCTGTTTATTAGTAGATCGTGAAGTTTTGCATTGTTGATTTTAACCCATATGATTCGGGTATAAATCAAATCAAGCTCTTTGTCTCACATGTGTAAAAATTTAATTGCTCCACCAGTCTTCAAGTGAAATTTACAAACTGTTTTCCGAAAAAAACTGTATTCTAATTTCACAGTTTTAAGTAGTTTGAGTCAGGTTGTCTTGACAAAATTGAACAGCTGGATTAAAGCCTCATTCCGAAACACCCGAGATCCGTTTTGGGCAAGTTGTGTTTCTTTAGTGAGCCCTAGTGACGTGTGTCATGCCCGCTTCCCCGTACTTTCCCGGACTTACCCCCGTATGTATCACGTATTGCCAAAACCCCGGCCACTGCCCCAGGGGTTCCGGAAGGGGATGGCACCCGCTCCCTTATTTTGTATCTGCGCCGAATCCCTTGGACATTTGAATGACTACGTCAAAAAAGGTTGGAGTCGAAAGGGGTGAAAATCACTCGGCAGTTTTGATGGGTCGAACACCAGGGCACCCAAATCGGCAATCGAGGGCGGTCGGTCCCAATTTCTCCCTTGGAATCAAAATTTCCGGTTCTTTCTCATACCCTCTCTTCACCGGAAAGGGTTCATCAAGGTCAAAGTTTGGCACCGGGGTATGGGAAAGTGGTGCGCCAGATGCATGCGCAAAAGCCATGTGGAATACGAGTGCGGGAACCCCACAATCGCAAACCGAAGGTAAGAACACCCCTAGCCCCCTCCTTCTCCTCCACCCCGTCCTCATTCTGGGGAGGTGGTACCGAAACCGCTTATTTGGGCAGTGACGACTGAGGTCGAGACCCAACACCCGGTGCCAGAATCTATGGTAGATTTGATCATTATTGACCACAAGGTTCCAGCCGATTTTCCACCACCTATAATTGTAAATAAACCTATTTTCTGTAATTAAACGTTAAATTTGGAGAAATAAACATATTAACCTGGCTAATCTTTACGCCCTTGGAAAACTTTCAAAAATACAATCTTTTTACAACCATATTTTTGGTAATTTTTCTCAAAAATTTAATGGAGATCTTATTTTTCTCGGTCAAGATTTCAATGTTGTAGAAAACTTATGCTAGACAAAATATCCGATCACTTTTTCAAAAGCACACTCCTTTCTTCAAGACGTGATTTTTTCCTTTTCAAAAAGCCAAAAATAATTTTGGAGATGAAGATATATTTAGAAAACTGTTTCTTTACACAAAACTTCTCACTTACATGGGATGGAAAATTAGACCGATTATATGCTTCAATTTCTGCCATTGATCCTTGCGAAATCACGAACTTTCAAAACGTTCCCACTATAAAATATCATTCGCTTCAACTACAAACTAATTGCACAACCTCGGGGACCTTCATACTGGAATTAAGTTCAGATCTTTTGCATGATAGTCAAACTCCGTCTTTAATTCTTCATGAAATAGAAATTTTCAAATCAAAAATTGATAGCAACATAAATCTTTTAATGATTTTAAGCTTTTGGAACACTTTTAAACAGCGAGAATTTTTTCGCTCATGGGTAAAAAAAGAAAAAACGGAAAAGCAAAATCAAGGCTTTCAAAAAAAAATTGAAGCGGTAAAAGCCATTAATGACAAATCAAAAATTAAGGAGGTAAAAAAGTTTAGAGCTATAAATTAAAATCGATTCTTGTTCGAAAAATGCTAAAAAAGACAACGCGCTGAGAGAAAATTATACAACTTATACTGCAAAAAAATTGGCAAAAAAAGCTGGACAAGCTAGATATTTTTATTCACTGAAAACCGAAAATTGCAATGTTTTCTCAAAAACTTTGGACATTTTAAAAAAAGCTAAAATTCATTTATTCAAATGAAATTCCATTGACTTTGAAAGATCACATGATTTTTTTAAAAAAATTTTTGCTGAAATTGATGCAAAAAAACTATAACCGTTTGGAAGAATCCATTTCAACGACGAATATTTCAACGACGAACATTTTGTTTCGATAAATTGGGCCCAGATCGTGTAGTGAGCTCACCTACTATGCATAAAGTTATTGACGGTATCAATGCAAATGAAGATTCATTGTTAAAATTTTTGAAAATTAATAAATTTGTTTGAACTACTGTTGTCACGGTAATCCGGCGTACCTTCTGAAGTAAATATTTCTTCTTCTTCTAGTAAAATAAAATTGATTCTGTTTTTATGCAGCAAACTGTAGCTTGTTTAAATTTTGGTGTAGGCCGCGCTACATTTTGCCGAAATTGTACAAAATGACCGTCATTTACGCTCATTTTGTACCATCATGCGCTGGTCTATTAAAGTGCTTATTTCAATTGTTTTTGATTTTGCGACAATAATATTACCTAGTATGTTTTTGCATATTGTATAATACTCAGTATTAACCAAACTTTTTCACGAATTGTGATAGAAATAACCATGAAATCACTTGTTTTTTATTTTAAATACGGTGTCGCTACTTGATTCAGAGTCAATAGCGCTAACAACTACATGTACTACTTTTGATAACCGATTTATATTTAGTCCATTTCTTAGAAATAAGAGGATAAGCGCAGTAATAAAAGTATTTACTGCAAAAGTATTTACGCGAAACTAAAATAAAGAAAAACAGAAAAACACACAAACGGACGTTTTGGTGTATAAACTGACCCCATCCTTTGCAACTGAAAAAACAAAGCACACAACAGAGCAAATTAACTGACAAAAAAACCATAAGAAGAAAGAGATTAACTATAGAGCCCAATAAGCAAGAAGATGAACAAAGGGAGAAGGAAAGGAGGAGGACGGCGGGTTAATCCGGCAAACGAATGGGCCCCTCAACAAAAAACTAAAATCCATGCCAATTTGGGATTAAAAAGCGAACACACGAACTACGCTGTATTTAAAATAATATTAAAATTGTGTAAAAATGCGTTTTTAATAATAATATGAATCCAGCGTGTCAGTTTCTGCACAGGCATATACTTGTCTTGTATATGCCCAGCCGTTATTAAGAATAATATTAAAAATAAAATGCTTTTTAACATTAATACGGCCAATTTATTTTTAATTTAATATTGATATAAATACAAGTGTCAAAATATTTATCTTACTATACTGTATAAACTTTCTCGCTCAAAAATAATAATAACTCAGGATCGGCTTAACGCAGAACCGCCAATTTTTGCGTTATCAGATAGATGACAACCTGGCCAAAATTTTTTCTATTCAAAGTCAGTTCGTAAAGGAAACCGTTTAACTGCTAAACCGGTTTGAAAAAAAATAAAAATTTCCATACTGGCATTTTCGGGCTCGAACATCTACTACGACTAATATAAGATCATACTATAGTGTCATTTAATTCTCAGATATGCAGACTGTCATAACTTGCCTCAAGGTTTACGTAAAAACATAAAATAGACGCATTTCAACTCAGAACAGTTGGCCCTTTTGAATGATACCTTACTTGACGTATACCATTCACGTTTAAACGTTTAAATTACAAATTCTAAATTGTGACGCAAGCTTAAAGTCAACTTAAAGATCATGTCACCCATCATTTAAAAGCTCTGACAATTTCCTTTGAAATGACGTTAAATTTATTATTCTCTCACTACCGTATGAAAAGTTATGGCCCCTGAAAGATTTCATAAAAGGGGCTGATTGTACTACAGATCACACCATGGGTGATAAAATCCCAAAACAATTTTTCAGGCAAAAATTTAAAAAATTATTGGTCATTTTTGAAATAATGTAACATTAATAGACTTAACAGATATATAGGTATTAATTAATATTCAACGCTGATCGAACGTTGCGTGCGTCAACGTCAAGTAAGGTGTCATTCGAAAGTTCTGAGTAGAATGCTCTTAATTTCATGTTTCTACGTCAACGTTGAAGCAAGTTATAACAATTTCAATTTTTGCGAACTTTTGCTCAGAACGTATATGGTGTGAGTAGTTGCGGAGGAATTTTTTTGAACAACATGTTTTCTAAAAAGAACTATAGGTTATAACTTTTTCCAGGGACCACTAAAAAGGTTCTAGTTGTCACACTTAGATAGAGCAGACGATGGGCTTTTATTTGATACCGAAAAAGTTATACGTTAACGCTGACGTGTATACCGAAAAACGCAAAATAGTACAAAGTTTTATACTAAAAAAATTTCAGATTAAGACCCATATTGCCGGCTCCATGGTCACTGATGGAGTAAAAACCGTTTTGTGTAAGGATCACAGTTTTATGGCTGACTTCATGGAAGCACTTTCTTTTGTATATCAATGATAACACGGACGTTGCGTAACATTTTTGAAAAATACTGAGTTTACGTAAAAACTTTTTACGCCATACCTTTTTTCAGCTAAGTGGTAAAAAGTTCTAGTTTTCGGCATCAGTTAGGATATAAGAACAGCTTTTACTTGACACCATAAAAACGATAGGTTACGGCTGACGTATGTGCCAAAAAATGTAAGATTAGCTTTGACAATAAAATAACTCCAGCTTCATTGACCCGGAACCAGAGAACCGGGTCACGTTCATCACAATGTAAGCTTATTTTATGTTTAGAACATCAACGCCAACCATTCTAGAGCGATGGCCCCTTAGTATTATAATTCTTGATAAAAACATGAAAATAAGGATAGTATAAGACATTTAATTAATATAAATACAACTCCTAAAATATTTTTAATTTAATAATATAACTTAAAATTTTCTAATTATTTTTAATTCAATATTAATAAAATTATTAATATTAAAAGTATTTTAAATACAGTCTTTTAATATTAATCATTAAAATAACGGTACTATTCACACGAGGGCGCATTTTGCTTCATGGCGCACGCCATGGCGCATGAGCGGGCGTTTGAGCGGGCGCATGAGAGGGCGCATGAGCGGGCGCATGAGAGGGCGCGTGAGCAGGCGCATGAGCAGGCGCATTCTATTTTCACACTGCCTTCTGCATTATCTTACACAATGCAGTATGCAAGTGTGCGTGTGCGCCCACTCATGCCCCCTCTCCTGCGCCAGCTCATGCGCTCTGTCATGCGCCCGCTCATGCGCCCTGTCATGCGCCCGCTCATGCGCCCGCTTGTGCGCCTTCTCATGCACTCTCGTGTGAATAGGCTTTAATGCGTGCACGGGTAAAAAACTGGTCTGTCTGACCAAGAAATGGCAAGATCAAGACAATAGTTTGTCGTTATGCAGACTGTAGTGTTGTACGTGTTGCAAGCTTGACTGAAAAAACAAGCCGACTGCAGTTTTTTTATACTCTGTGAAAACCAATTTTTGTGGTCAACAGTAAACGTATGTTTATTTGTCTGACGTCCCCAATTGACCAAATTTGGCATAAAATTTTAAATTTTTTTAACTTTTTATTTCAGGGAACTTATTGTAGAAAAAAACAGCATTTTTAATAAATTTAAAGTTTGTGGTGTCCAGACTTTGTAAAATTTGCAGATTTTTTAGTTTTCGGACCCTCACCCGCCTGACGGTTGTGCAGTTTTGGGTAAGGCCGCCACTAGCAGTCTAACCACAGCTATAGATATAATTGATGGCTCTTATCCCAATCTTTTTGCATCCACAATGTGTGTTGATGGTGATGGTAACACGAATATGCAACTGATAAAATTTGAGTGTGGAGAGGACTCGGGAAAACCTAAAGGGAGAGGGTTGATTAAGTCACTAAAATGATTTGATATATGATGCCCGAGTCTATTCCTACATCATTTAACAGGTAATTCAACCATATGCACGTATATATGTGCATGTATTTGCGAGTTTGTATGTGCATATTTATGAATTTATGGACATATAGAGATTTGCATGTCTGTAAGATAGGGCCAATATCCCAGGTATGCTCAACAATCAAATGTAAAGCATTTATAGCAGGTAAACAAGAAAACAGGAAAATCCACTCATCAAAAGAGGTATGTTTTTAAGACTATAAACAAAACACCTTTACACACACATGGGATCCGCTGAGCTAAATGTCGCTTGCACCAAGGCCAACAGGCTTGCGGGGAGGTGCCCCAGCCACTAGACGGGCCCCAGTAAACAACACTCCAGTATATTCCATAATAGAACACACATCGTCGGGGGTAAAGGGTTAAACAACTTCGGCTGTAGTGAGACACCCGTCTGTAGACGGACTAGAAACCTACTGGCTGGGGTGGGCGACACGGGAACGCCAGTAATTACCGGGCCTTCCGCTCCCCCAGCGTGACCCTCGGACTGTCTTGTGGCCCCCCACAGCCAGGCACATACACACTGAATACTAGTACTGATTGCAGCCTACTGTTTCGCCACATGGCAGTTGTCTCGGCCTTGAGAAGGTTGAGTGCGGTTTGTGTAGTTTCCGAACTTCTCCGTAACCGTGAGGGTGGTAAAAAAAGTAACTGACTTTTTTCAATAATTCGAATTTTGTCCCCGCGGGTTGGGTTGGGTCGGAAATTTTTAGCCGTGGTTCGACCCGCGGGTACCCACGTCAGGCTGCGTGGGTCACTTAATTTTTTTCTAACCCACAAAACATGAAATATATATGTACTGCGCTGTGCGCAGTGTTGCTCCCCGGTTAAAGTAGCAATGTGAACAACGCATAGATAGAAACCTGTGGAACTTAGACTTGGTTATCAGCTAAAAAAACCAATAATAATGAGGTGATTCGTTATCTTAATAAGGTGGGTTAAAATGAGCCGTGGGTCGACTTTTACGTCGCGGGTCGAAAGTTTTGACCGGCGTCTACTCCTGCTACTACATGTATAATGAAACAGGTTACGTACTTTTTACTTTTTACTATAGACCTTAGGTAAAGTAGAAACGCGTTCTACTTTATACTTTTGCAATCTAGCCGATCAGAATGCTATAACAGAAGCTCCGCCTAGTGAGCTTCAGTTTTATTGGTTAAGCCCGGCTCATACTCGTCCTTGTCCTTGTCCCTATTGTTTTGTCCTTTAGCGATTTCAAGAAAACTAAATTAGCCAACTTTTTGCATGATTACTGCTGGGGTCTCTTGCAGATCGTATGCAAAGAATTAGCCAAAACGCTTGCGTCAATTGTTCACAGTAGCTGACCAAAATTTGTCCTTGTCCCTGTCAATGTGGAAATTTTGATGCACACTAGGCACATGGTGATAATCATCTTGAAGAAGTCCATTGCAGCGTCGGTTGGTTGAGCAGGATTAGTCTGAAATGATTATCCACAATGGTGCAGTATACAAACTAGGCACACTGCCAGAGCAAATTCGGTGGTGTCTTTATTTCAGGGGGGGTACTCCCCCTCGTACCCCCCTCTCGTTTCAGCACACTGCCAGCATGAACTCTGTTGCGAGCTTCTAACGTGCTGAAACGAGGGGGGGTACCCCCCCTGAAATCAAGACGCCACCGTGGCAGTGTGCTGAAACGAGGGGGAGTACCCCCTCCCCTGAATTCAAGACACTTCCCGGAATTGAGGGGATGTCCCCCCCTGAAATCAAGACATATCTTGATTCGAGGGGGGTACTCCCCCCTGAAATCAAGGCGTAAAAGAGCTAGAGAGACCGGAGCATCGTCCGGGCCGATTAGCTACATAGGATAGGGATGAGTGTCATACTCTTCCCTATTATATACTCTTGGTTTAATTTATATAAAATTAATTAATAAGCTAGTTCCTGTGAACAAATAGTTAGTTCACAGTACTCTTATGTTTAAATGCTGTCGTCATTTATAGTCATATTAGTTTAGTTTGAATGGTTACGATCCGTGTAACCGACTAAGCAAATTCTTTGCACATATGTAAACGGTGACATGCATAATTTTCTTGTACTTATACATACTATAGCAGGAACTTCTGCATAAGATAAGTAGCGACCTTAACAGTTCTAGGTTTCAAGCTGTGCACGAAAGTATTTAAACAATCGTAAGTTCTGTGTTTACTCATTACCTCTTACCTAATTACAGTACTATGTTTTGTTCTCTTCTGTATTTCAATTGTGATTATAGGATTTGCTTGCATTGAAGTACAAAAAGTCTTATCTTGTAACGGCCTACAGTGTAGACTTACCAATAAGTAATAATTAGTGGGAAATCAGCAAGTGTTGAGTAGTAAGAAGGAGTAGTCAGCCATGACACCATTAATCAATAGTTAGTAGTAGTTAGTCTGCCTATTCAGTTCATACATAGAACAGTAGTCGTCTTAAAGTTGTAGTTTAGTTTTAGTTTTAGTGCAGAAGCTTAGCCGGAGTATTATTTTTGCGCGGCCGCCTCAGCGGCCGTGCATACTAATTTCAGTTAAGGTAGCGCTCAGCAATAAAACTCATGTTTGGCGCTCAGCTCATGCAATAAATAGCAATACCACTTTAATTGTATATCAAAGAGACATCAAAAAAACCTATTTACAATACAGTTCAGCACTTTAATGTGAATGTGTCGAATTTTATGACCATGTCGAATTTCCTATTCACACTAATTTTGTTTTTGACCTAGCTCAGCGAAACTTCAACCGATTTTGATGATCTTGGTATCAATAGAAAGATCTCTCAAAAATCTAGACGTGATTGTTCTTCGATTTTTCATTTTAATTTTTGATTTTGCATAAAATCGATTTTTCAAAAATCAGTTGTGTTTGAGCGACTACAAAAAGTGCTGCGGGCCAAAGTTTGAAAATCGAAAAACTTTCACGTCTGCATTTATATTCTTACTTTCATTGTGCAAATTTTCAACTCAATCGCAAACGGCAGCTGGGACCCAGATCCAAAAAAAGTAGTCGATTTCGCTACGCAAAAATGTAAGGTTTGCCCACACGTTTCACTTTTTCAAAAATTAGACCTTTCCTAGGACTGCATATTTCCATTGAAAAAGTTACAAAAAGCCATACTCAATTTTTTAAGAAATTAAATCAAAAATTTGACATTTTCGAAGATTTATCAGCTTTGTAGGTTTTTCATTTTGGATTTGCTATTTTCACGGCTAAATAACTCAGCAAAACTTCAACGTATTCTTAAGTTTAATACATCAATTTAAAGCTAAGAAACAGCATATTTCAATGATATGAGTAATCATTTTATATGGAAAACAAAAATTTTTTTGCTACGGCTACAAAATTGTCCAAAAAATTTAAAAATTTTTTTATCACAATATGCACATCAAATGAAAGCTGTTTTCATTTTGAACAACTTTTCTTCAAGACATTATGGTCAAAAATGTCGCTGAAAAAAATTAAACGCCAAAGTCGGTTCCCCTGAGCGCCACCTTAATGCACTGAAACTGAAAATGCATGTAAATCATATTCAGTTTCAGTGCACCACTGAAGCCTGCAGGAATGACCGGCTGGCTGATGCACGTTGTGTGCGTGTGTGTGCGATAAGTGATTGTGTGTGCGCACTGCGTGTGCGTGTCTCCCCATAATACTGGCAAGTTGACAATCGATAGCTATTTGCAGTATCGAGTGTTTTAAATCCCTGTCAAATTCCAAGACATTCCTGCACGTAACAGTTTTTCTACCGCTATTCTTAACGAAACGATTAGTTACAATTTCAGTCGTCCAACACCCAACAGGGCTGTGGCCGAAGGGTTAAGGTGTGTGACTACGAAACCGCCGTCAATGAGTTCGATTCCCATCAGCTTTGACATTTTTGCAAAATGTACTGTAATGTTTTTTGTTTTTTTCCAAATTTGCAGAATAAAAAAATCAAATGTCATAGGCATCAGTTTAAATCACCGGTCAATTCTCAAATCGTAAGTACTTAAACATGCGTAAACCGTAATCGTTGAACTGATTTTAAGTACCGCCAAATTTCTTAAGTCTTGTGACAGATTCAAGATTCACAATAAAGATGAAACTCTACGAAACACCTGTAATCTCTAATCGAAACAATCTAATAATCGAAACATCTGTATATGAAATTGAGGACTACCTACAAAAATTTTTAGTGCATGCCGCGCCTAATTTTACCGATACGGTAAAATAATACTCACTGTCGTCATGTGGAAATAATGTGCGCTCGTCAACAGAAGTGCTTGTTTCAATATTTGTATAGGTTAACAATCCATGAAACCGCTATAGGGCCTCTATTTTCGAATGAGTGCCATTTGCGCTACCAAGAGTACATAATAGGAAGAGTATGACACTCTCCCTATTATGCCTGGCAGCGCGCGTCCAATGCGCAGCGCGAAATACATAGGCCTTTTATGTACGGTTTTGAGGGGGGGGGCACCCTCCCCTCAACTGAAGACCCCGTACTCAACTGAGGGGGGTACCCCCCTCAAAACGATACCCCGTACTCAACTGAGGGGGGTACCCCCCCCTCAACTGAAGACGGGGTACTAAACTGAAAGGTACCCCTCATTTCAAGACAGTAGACACTAAGCAAGACCTTGCGCTATCCGCCCCCTTCAGTTCAGTACGGGGTATCGTTTTGAGGAAGGGGGGTAACCCCCCCTCAGGGTACGAGGTCTTCAGTTGAGAGGGTGCGTACCCCCCCTCAAAACCGTACATAAACGGGCTATTTCGCGCTCCGCATTGGACGCACCCCCGAAGGCATAATAGGAAGAGTGTCATACTCTTCCCATTATGTACTCTTGGCGCTACTGATGAGCTGCATTTATGCGTTGTTTGCGCTATAGTTTTGAGGAGGAGGGCCAGTAGAGCTACTTGTGGATTTCGCACTCAAACCTATCCTCCCTTTCGATAACTTATTGTTTTCACTTTTCACAATTGCCAAAGTTCCCTTACCATTGACTTTGTGTTACATTCTGACTATATAACATTCATTAGTTTATAATTCTGAATGTATTTTTTCGGTACTTTGGGTAATATTAGTTTACTCAAAATTATTTTTGCAGCCAGTGTGAACCATATTAGCTGTATGCCCTCTCTAATCGCGACACGGTCTCGGATTGATAGCCTGCTTCTCTGTTTTTGTGTTTATTAAGTCTACGTAATTCTTTTGCATATCAGTCGAATGGCATGCTTGCAACTTGCAAGTCATGCATAGTAACTGTAAAATAACGAAACCTGTCAGAACAATATTTCCTAGATTGTTTATAAAGCCCTGTTCACACGAGCCAACTTTCGGGCAACTTAGTCGCCGCGACTTGCACCAAAAGTTGCGGCACCGCACGCGTTCACACGTGCATTTTTAGCGGCAACTAGTTGCTGCAACCTAGTCGCTCAGTTGCAGCAACAGCCAATCATTTGCAGACTTAATTTAAAAATATCCAGTCAAAATAAATGCCGCCAAATCTATGTAAATGCAGGAAACCCAGGATATTTAGTTTTCCAGAATTTGGCCTAGCTGAAGTTTGCCCTCTGCGGTGCTACAGCTGCATTAGCTGCTAACGACGACTTCTGGCAGTATGATCACTGCTTCTGCCCTTGACGTAAAGCACACTCTAATTCAATTTACCCACGAACTTTTATTACAACTTACTTTAAGTTTACACACAGTGTTGTACGGAACGGCTCTTAGAACTCTGAACTGACACTGATCTATTGAAAATTGATGTTGGATCTAGCGGACGAGTGAGTGAAGGTGAAGTATCTTGCGTTCACTTTTCAGAAATTAACTTTTAGAGAGTCACCTTTCAGAAAAGATTTTCTCAACGTTCACCTCTCAGAAAACTTTTCATGTGTGGTTTACATTTTTATTGAAGGTTCGAAAACAATAAATATTTTGCCAAGATGATTTGGCTGCTAAAGAGAATGAAATTGAAGTGGTAACATGTTGCTTACCAGTGTAGTTTGGTCCCGAGGCCTGCTGCAGTTCAGCCATCATTTTGGCTCATTTATCTATTTATGTAGTCGACTGTGCGAAGGCTCTGCCATTGGCAAGACGACGGCATGCACACACAAATTACTGCGCACAAATAAGCCAACGATATAGGCAACAGTTAAAAATTTGACCATCATCCATCTGTGTTCACACACTTGAATTTAGGAGCGTGCGCGATCGGAGCAACTTGGTTGCCGCAACTTTTTGATCAAGTCGCCCGTGCGTTCACACGGCATTTTTCGAGCAACTTTGGTGAAATTTGGTTGGGGCGACCAAGTCGCGGCAACTAAGTTGCCCGAAAGTTGCCTCGTGTGAACAGGGCTTAAGCGTGACGTGACCTTAATGTTTTGAAGTCTAGAAACCGCTGGCAAGCCACACCTTGCAAGGCTGTGCAGGCCATTGGGCTTGATAACATCGTCGCTTGTCAGCGCCCAGAGCGTTGCTTTGGTAGCTGACACTGGGTCAGCAGAGCAGTAGGACGAAACAGTCTCTTTTTCTGGCGTATTGATTCAGATGGTTCGAATTTACGAACGGTTTTTGCAAATTAAGTTATTAATGTTGCAGTTTGAAATGTTGAAGTGTGAAAGTGTCGGCTTGCAAAATTTTGCTGCAGCGTTTTATATTCGAAGAGTATCCTCGAGTGTTTAAGCATGTCTGAACGAAATCTAAGTATCAAAAATTATCTTAACCCTACTCGCAGAACGTGCTTGTTTGCACAACATTGTGAATCAGCATTGCCGGAAGGCGGAATTATAAGAATCACAACGTTATATGAAAATCGTGCAAGGCTTGTGTGTACGTACTACGTACTGTATTGCTATGTGCTTTACACAGTGCTAGTTTATCGGAGTGAACGTGTTTCAACCGTGGAGGGCATAACGCCACCAACCAATTACTTTCGGCTAAATTAACAATTAACTAATTTGCAACAACTAGCAAAAACTATGTAAAACGTTGTACAAAATAAAATTTCAAGCCCTCAACTGATTTTGCATCTTGTAATTTTGTTACACGTATTCTTTCTTGGTTGCAAAGTTTGCTATGTCTAGCATCATATTATATTGATTAATAAATGACATAGGGAACATTTTATAATAATACAAAATTCTATGACGGTTTCTGTTTTACACAATCTGTAGAACAGACAAACACTTAACAATTTGTTTCAATTTGAAGCATAAATTTAAAAACTTTATAATCCAATGGCATTTTTATAGTGATGGCTTACTTGGTGCTGTTAATATTGATTGATTACTGATGATGTGGCGCAGTGGTCAGTGGATTTGCCTGGTAAACTGCAACTAACAGGTTCGATACAGAGTCCGGCACTTTCCTGAGTTGAGAATTTTTTTGGGTACTTTATGTGACAAATTGCCACTTTATCTCTCCTAAAAGGAATCTTACTCCTTTTAGGTGTCCACTTGTTTATTATGTGCATTTTTGTGAGTTTTATCAGAGAACCATGAATGAATTATACGAATGTGCAAGGCCTATCATACGAAAAACTGCAAGTGTTAATAACTTACATTTGCCATTGTAATGTGTTTTGTTTGGTAGAAGCCTGGAAACGCGATTGTCTACCGTCCCGAATAAAACTTGATGGTTACAGTCTTTACTTTAGCAACAGAAAAGTTTAACCCCCCCGCTTTTCATAGATAATATATATTTACAACTCAGGAGGTATATATTCCTGTTTATGTCAAACGAACTGTAGATTTCTTTGAGAAACGTTTGAGAAAAACTTTGAGAAACGACCTAAATTTTGTATGGTTTAAAACAGATAAATGCAACAATCATGTGTGCCTTTAATGTAAACAATACAATGACTTCGCATCGGTACAACCAAACTTAGGGCCTTATCCAAAATTGGATCTAACGGATTAGATTTAAATTAATTTTGCTGATAGCGAAGCAACAAAATGAAAATAGCCTGCTGAAATTTTGCCCCACATGGCTCACATACAGTACCTCGGTGCGTGCCAAGTTTTAAAAAGTTACGTTTACCTGATGCTGAGTTATTGACGAAATAAAGTTAAATCTAATCCTATAAATCCAATTTTGGATAAGACCCTTAGAGAAAGGATTTGAATGCGTGGAAGTGCGAGATCCAGAGGATGGCTAGGGCAGTCAGAACAAGGACACTGGGGTGGGGTCGCGGCGGGGCGAGTGATGTGGTCGAAAGCGGTGACGGTTTCAACAATCGTGACATCGTCCATGGACCATCTTTCGTACTACGCTGCCATGGGGGAGTCACGAGTTGCTTGGTCTTGGTGGTTGCGGTCGCCAGATTCGTAATGGTGGTTGCGGTCGGAGTGGTGAGATTTTGGTTTGGTTTTTTTGGTTTTGGTTTGGTTAGGTGAGAGATTGGGATGTTGATGACCACGTCTGTTGTGTGGGATGGCGTCGTGGTAGTGTTTTTTGCGGATACAAAAATGTCACCGGACAAATCCAACAGTTTTGGCGGTAAAAAGTGAAATGGTTTGCGATCTAGCATGACATTGATTATGTTCTTTAGCATCAAATCAGACTTTGCTGACTTATGCACCGCCCTAAGCCTCTGCTGCAAGTTTAGTAGATTATTTCTTGCATTGGTAACTGAATTCATTACTTCATTTCTAATACTTGCAGATGTCTGATGGGACCACACCTCGTATGTCGACTGTCTGCCGTTATCCGTGACATAGCTAGCTGTAACATTATAGATGAATGCCAAGTCTAAGCCAGCCAAGTAAATAGCTTGTACCTCACTGGCCATTGCTTTGGCAACTGTCCAGTTTTCGGCACTACTTAGCTCACGTTTAATGTTGATTCCACCTCGAGAAAACATCAAAGCATGAGAATTAATCGGGATCATGCTCATCAGGACAATTTCTGCAAGTCGCTGAAAAAATCTGTAATAAGTTTTAAGATTTCTGGCTATGTGAAGAAGGGTGCGGCTGTAAGCCAATAAATGCAGTCTAGCTTGAAGTTCTTTTTGCTTGTCACTCGACAAATCCTTCACGAACTTGTCCTGCTCTTTTTTAAGTGTCGATATTCTAATACGTACAGCGCGTAAATTTTCTAAAAGTACGTTAATATGAACCCATCGCAGTCGTGTCAATCGGATCACATCAAAAGTACTCATTTTTGTTCTAGTCACATTTGCTTCTATAAAGAACATTCGCTCACGTATGCCCATCAGACTACCAACACCCAGGTAGTAGACGTGGCTGGACCGGCTGATTTGCTCAAACTTGACGGCAAATTCCTTAATTGAGTTTATTGTGCCGTTCTGGAAGAAAGTCATATGCCCGTCTGCCTTCTGCAAGATTTGCTTGACCTGAGAATGACAATTGGTTCCTTTGGAAGACTTGTGCATGTCACTTATCAGCAGCTTAACCACATGTTGAAGGCGAACAACTGCTAACAGACGTTGTTTCTTGGTCATAGTGGAGTTGGCGCCGGCGTCGGCAATAGAGCGAATCTTTGTTGCCACGTAAATCAGAGCCAGAGAGCCTGCCTCGCATTCGTGAATGGCGCTGAGGGCCGAGAAACGGCGGGCGACCAGGTTTGGTGGCGGCAGCTGGAACATAGAGCTCATAAGCAGCAGCTGGCTGTACAGTGGCAGCCGTTCCTTTCCGATCGATACAGCCCTGCGCGCATCTGGCCCTACGACGCCGTGCACAACTGCAGTCAATTTTTGCACTCGCTGGCTGACCAGCTCGAACAAAGTACTGTAGCGTTTCTTCAGCCCATGCTCTTGCTTTGTCATGTTGGCAATTAAATCTGCCATAGCCTTAGGAAATTTCACCAACTTGTTCTCGACCTTTGATCTGAAAAAGTCCACTTGCGCTGTCGTGTCAACCAGCAGCTGATCCACACATTTTTTCATTCTTTTTAGAGTTTCCCCTAATTGAGAACGACAGTCTGATGGGCACTCTACATCTTCTGGTCTCATTTGTTTACTGAGACCGCGTTGGAAAAGCCAGGAGCTAACAATACGTTTAAGATTAGATTCAAAGTCAGCAAGGCACAACGTCTGGTTTGTCTTTTTTGGCCTGTCAGCGCCTAAGTTTGCGTACTTGTAGAGATATGGCACAGTGGCATATGAGTACTTGTACAGAAATTTTTCTGCTCCAAAGAACATCAGCTCTGCAATATCGTCCTCGATTCCACCCATAAACGCCCAAATGCGAGGTCCTGAAATACAAAAGCTACTAGTGCATGATTTTGAATCTTTAACGTTCGACTCACCTGCTTTAACCCTCCTTATTGCTTTTTAAATTGATTATCAAATTTCTAACTATATACCTAACTTCTTGAATTGCCCTATTTATTAATTTAGAAATTTGTGTTTTGTACGACTAATTGAAGTACCCCGCGTCTCTCGCGTAAGGTAACTCCCTTGCCTTCTGGTGGTAATAAACAATCAATCAGAAGGGCAGCTTGCACCTAAGTTTGACGAACATTCCTTTGAAACAATCACTGCTGGCACCCCAAAATAGCGACCGCTTCTAGTCACTCCAACGAGATGTTGGATTTGTGAAGCTGAGAGAATGTAGTGTTATTAGTTGGTTAAGGTGGTAGTGGCATTTTCGGGGTTTTATGGTTTCTATGTAAACTTTGCGCCCACAGAACTCAAGTTAAGATTGATGTTTGAGCATAAATTTTTGGCAAATGAAGTATAAATGTCAAAATCCCAAGGCATGTCTTTCACTTTTTCAAAATTTTACCTGTGGACTTTTACAGGATTTTTAATAACTGTAAAATACGTTGAATTTTCGGAGCTTTTGTCTTTAAGCGATTTTCTTAGAGCCTTTTCACAAATTATATTAACTGGATTAGATTAACTAGATTAACTTCAGTAACTAAGGATTAGTTTGATGAAAGTTTATGAAACTTTGCATACTAACTAAACTATGTCATCTTCATCTGTTTGCAAAATTTTATACACTTACGTTAATCCTATGTTGAGTTATGAAGTTAATCTTGATAATCTAATCCAGTTAATATAATTTGTGAAAAGGCCCTTAGAAAATTGACTAGTAATCAAAAAAGTGAAGGAGATGCCTGGGGATTTTAGATGTGTCTTACACCTGACCAACATTCAGCTCCAACAGTTAACCGTATGATTCAGAGCTATGGCGCAATTTTTTTTGTAAAAAAGCATGTATTTTGGAAAGGTCGATTTTTAAACGCTTGTCCTGAAAAGAAAACCACGAGTTGACTTTTAGTACATGGCTTACTTTTAGGCAAAAAGTAGTTCTACTGTGAAGTATGTCTAAGAAATGTGGTTAATGGGAATAGCGCATTTATAAAGGTTAAAATTATCTCTAACGAAGTTTTTACAATAACAACCGCTCAACGTATTCACATTTGACAAATTGATGTAAAGTGCCTGGCTCCAAGGCGGCACAGATTTGTTACGAATTTCTGCGACGGTCGGTTGTGTTCTCGGCTGCGGCCCGTTATTTTTATACCCTGTCCCAATTGTTTGTATCTGCCCCAAAAGTTGCGATTTATTATTTTGTGATTTGTATAATTTGTACGGTGTGTTTTAGTGTGTACCTGCAAAATTTTTCTGCCTTATTTTGTGTCGTGTGTTGTTCTGAATTTTTTTTGAGCTAATGTGTCGATGTTCTCTTTTGTCTTTGTCTTTGTTTTTGCGTGATTTCGGCCGTTTTTGTTCTGTTCTGTTCTGTGTCGCTTTGTTTTTTTTGGAGAAAAGCGTAAACCGGAGGTGAACGAATAATTTGATCCCTGTACAATCAAAACTAATCCGAGTTCTCTGATCCAAATACTGACATAGGATGGTAACGTGTACAGGAGGAGGATCAATATCATCAATCATTATTGCAATCAGTGCCTTGTATGGTGTATGTATGCTTATGTGTATAATGTATGTATGTGCTATTGTGTTTGTATGAGTTCCGTGATTTGAATTTTGATTATTATTGTGATTAACGCTTTAACTTGTCATAATAATTCTGCCTCATTTTAGTAACTGCTAGTGTAAAATATTTTATAATACTGTATAATTTTGTGTCATTTCTGCCATATTTTGCTCAATTTCTATTGCCATTGTATGCTCAAACGATCCTTTGTTTTAAATATTTAATTTTCTCCCTGTATGAGACCGTCAAAACAGTTTAAATTTACAGTAATCCTAAATGACCCCTTTCTGGTTTTTAAAACAATGGTGCGCAATTTCAGTTTAATACGCATGCGTTTGGACTCTCAAATAAGGCCACAGGGGCCATCTATTTAACGAAATTACGGGTTTGACGTAGTTTGAAATAGTACGATTTTCAAAAATGACCATAAAAGGTGTCACCTGCTAATTCAGGTTATGTATCCGGCCGCCGGTTTGGGGCGAACATGGCCGAGGCCACCAAGGCATGGAATATACCTGCCGTATGGGGCTACTCCTACACCTATGGTCGGCCTAGAAGTGATAAAGGCCACATTTATAACCTATAGAATCTTATAAGCTACGGACAAAAACCCAAGAACCGAACAAATCTTTTACTTTATTCATAAACAAACGCATCGTACGGGTAAATTACAAATGGTAAAGCGCACAGATCATAACTCAATCATCACAAAATTTGGAAAATCGACAAACCTAATAGTTTAATAACCTGTACTTTAGTATAATGTATGTGCAAAAGCGAGTATGCGTTTTCATTTAAGGCTTCCCTGCTGCGATCCGACCCCTTTCCCGATCCTCAATCTGTTATATACTGTAGTTTTATTTTTGCTCATCGGAGAGAGAGGGAGGGTCAAGGTAAAAACCTCGACCGATTTCAAAAAGACACTAATGGTTTTCATTTTACACACACCTAAACCCATGCTCGCTTCTAATCATTCCAAATTTATAACTCGGGTATTAACCATATGTGCTTTAACATTTTTGTTTTGTTTTCTCGTCCGTGTGGACTAGTAATTTGTTTTGTATTTGTTTTGTTTTTGATTAATAGTTTGATTTAGTTTGATTCTGTGATTTGAAATTTCAATTAGTCTGTTAATATTTGTTATAATTACTAGTTATGTATAAATGCAGATACACCCCTTTCTCTAGGATAAATGCGGGTTGAGTTTCCCCACTCTTCGACTCCCTTTTTCGCTATAACTCCAAAAACTTTTCAGAAAAACTTCTCGGGAAAGTTCGGGCCGAACTTTATCGGAGAGAGAGGGATGTGAAGTATGTCTAAGAAATGTGGTTAATGGGAATAGCGCATTTATAAAGGTTAAAATTATCTCTAACGAAGTTTTTACAATAACACCCGCTCAACGTATTCACATTTGACAAATTGATGTAAAGTGCCTGGCTCAAAGGCGGCACAGATTTGTTACAAATTTCCGCGACGGTCGGTTGTGTTCTCGGCTGCGGCCCGTTATTTTTATACCCTGTCCCAATTGTTTGTATCTGCCCCAAAAGTTGCGATTTATTCAAAAAATGTTATTCTAACTGGTTTTTCTGTGTAATTCCTGCATTTTATTTAGTCAGGTAGCGTAGATCTCAGTTTTACGTACTTTCTCTAGGCTTAGTGAGCGACGTAGGCCCTACCTTCTAGTCAGGGGAGTCACACTTCGGTCTCGGACCTAGGTAATCTACCTGAAGCCACAAGGCAGAACACTAAAAACTCAACACTACTTAATGCAAAAAACCGATTGCGAATAAACGCTATGACGTTTCAGAAAAACACCTAAAAACACAATTACCCTCTTAAGCGAGTGAAGTGAAGTCGTGCGATAGTGTGAAGTGAGTGTTGTTGAAGCTCTTGAGTTAATTTCCCTCAATTAATTTCCTAAATTCAACTTTTTAGTATGACAAAGCCTGTTGCAACATACGCGAAACCATAAGAAAAGGAGCTTTTCTAAATATGGGGCTATAATTTTAATCAATCCAAAATTCCGATCATAAATAATTTTATAATAAATTAAATGACACAGTGACATAACCAAACTTTTTGTTTTTGTCACTGACCCTTGAAAATAACAGTTAAGCTATTAGGCGGAGTGCTAAATGTTTTTGTGGTCTACTCACGTCTAGGGTTGTTTAAGTTATGAGATTTTAAATCAGTTAAAGTTACAGTTAAGTTATTAACCAAAAATTAAATCAGTTAAAGTTACAGTTAAGTTATTGGCCAAAAATTAAATCAGTTAAAGTTACAGTTAACTGATAACTTTAACTGATACTTTAACTGAAATTAATCAGTTATGGGGCCAAATTTTGGAAATGTTCAAAATTTTGAGGATCCGTTAAAATTACGTTTTTATTAACTTACCATTTTAGAAATAACTTGCGTTATATACCACTACACTATTTTTCGAAAGGATAAATGTGTATATTACACGCACGTGGCTACCCGCTCTACAGCAGTGAATGTGCATTTACAAAAACCTAATTTAGTTTTACTTCTTTCCTGATTTTTAATTTAGGCATGTTCCTGCTTTCTTGCTTAGTTTCGCTTTAGTTTTACACAGTATGTTTTACATATGTTTTACATAATTTAACTTATGTCAAGAGTACATAAAAGTAAGACTTATGACACGCTCCCTATTATGCCTTGGGGCTTGCGTCCAATGTTGAGCGCAAAATGGCCCTTTTTTGAACTTAGTTACTGCAAATCTTAGTTATTGCACTGTTATTTCAAAACAGTTATAACATAAGTACATTATAATACTTTGTAGCGTGCACTCAGCAATTATTTGCACTGGCACGTGAAGCCCGCGTGCATAAACTCGTGCGCTGCGCGCACTCGTTTATGCACTTGGAGGTTCACGTAACAGTGCGTATAAATTACTGAGTGCACTCTACATTGTGCTATAACCTACACAAATAATTTTGTGAGCGTCTACCAATGCAAGAAACATGCCTATTTTGCACAAAAATGGAATTTTCCATAACATAACCGAAAAGCATTTTCAGTTATGCGCATAACTGAAATAATATTTTCAGTTAAGCGTGTTAACTGTTAACTGAAAATATTTTCAGTTAACTGATTTAAATCAGTTTTTGGCGATAACTTCAGTTAAGTTACAGTTAAGTTAACTGCCTTTGCCACTAAATCAGTTAAAGTAAAAAGTTTAACTGCTACGCAAAATGTAATCAGTTAAGTTATCAGTTAACTTTAACTGATTACTAAAATAATAAAAGTAATCAGTTATCAGTTAACTGAAACAACCCTACTCACGTCCACTTATTTCCCACTAGGTACAAATTAGGGATGACGCGCTTCTGCCGAACCCTAGAAAAGGCGAAAATCCACCAAATGCCGACTTTCAAAATTTATTTTCATAATTGAAAATATATGACACGCATGAAATTAATTTACATTGTATATTTCGCTCGATTTCGCTTCACCTCCGAAAAACTAAGTAAGTGCTGTTTTGTAAATGTAAATGTAAATAGAAAATTTTTACCTGGAGTGTAACTGACAGTTTTGATGCATAGTAGGCACAAGATGCTGATTATGTTGAACACGGTCATTGCAGCGTCGATTGATTTGTAAAGGGTTCAGTCTAAAATGATTAATACCACGATAATGAATGCTACTTATTCTACATACTGAGTAGAGTTGGCAACTGGTCACAATTTCATAACCTGATACAACCCGACCCTAGATAACGTTGAATCCGACCCGACCCGACTTTCAGTGAAGCTGCTATACAAACTCTAGAAATTTTTTTTTGTTCCCAGATTTGTTATACATTACCTATACATGTTTTTATAAGACTCAAGTAGCTAATTTTGGCTAAAAAGAAACATGTAATCTCAATCGAAACATCTCAACCCGACCCGATCTGGTTGCGAAATTTGGTACTAAGCCATGTGAATCCTACCCCTTGTTTACTCCAAAAACTCCCTTTTATGTTTTGTGATTTCCGGTTCATACTGTTTGCTTGCTTTTGTTTTATTCGTTAGTTTTGTTGCGTTCCTGCAGTTTAAAGTTAGTTTTTTGTTTCCTTATTTTTTGCTTTTGTTTTCTGTGTTTTCCGGTTCATACTTCGTCTTTAGTATTTTGTGTTGTGAATTGTGCTTTTGTGTTTTGGTGTTTTGGAGTAATGCGCAATGTTGACTTTTCAAATTGTGTTTTTGTGTTTATCCAATCAAAATTGGCTCGTGTTCGCTCGCATAATGTTTTCCGAGTTTTACACTTTTGTTTTTTTCATAAAGTTTTCTCAGTTTTTTTTGTAGTGCCAGATTTTGTAAATTAAGTAATTTATAGATGACTTTTTATAAAAATTTTGACAAATACGACGTCAAAAAAATTAAGGACTTTTTTCTACGTTAAATTACTCTGATTGGGTAATTAGGTGGCTCACTGTAATTTCAAAAAACAGAAAGCAGAAGTTCGGCAAAACCAAAACAGTGAGACCAGGGTGATTCGAACCACCAACCTTCTGGTTTGAAATCAGATGCTCAGTAAATATCTACCATCTGAGACAACCGGGCTTAAAAGTTTTGAATCTAAAAGTGTTGTTTACACCTATACCCAAACGGGCAGCTAAAAAATCTCAACACTAATTGGCTGTTCTTGTGCAAAAAATAATTTTTCAAGCGTTGTGCTTATGCAAGTGCCAGTGTGAACCCGGCCTTAGATTGAAGACGCCTGCATTTCTTTTATTTATTTTTTTTAAATTGAAATAATTTTCATCAACACAAGCACTGTACACTAGACTGTAGACTTACCGATGAGTGGTGTTTAGTGGAATATCAGGGAAGAAAGTGAGTGTCGACTTGAGTAGTGCGAATGCATTGAGCACATGGCACCACTTCAGTACCTAGTTTACCAAACAGAAGTTCGAATTTCAATTAAAAATTCATCAAAAAGAAACGACAGCCCATAACATGTGCTCATACTTCAGCGTAGCGACCACAGAACACAAGAGATTGTATGCAAATTGACCGATTGAATTAAGATGGTATATATTATTAAGAGTATATAATAGGAACAGACACTCTGATTATTATGCTTTTGGGCCTGCTTTCAATGCGGAATGAAAAATGGTGTTTTTTTGTGGCCTTTCATAATGTCTTGAAATAAAGAGGGTATACTCCCTCAAAATTGTTCATAGTCTTGAACTCAGGGAGGGTGCCTACACCAATAAGAATGAAGCTCGATAGGCGGAGCTTTTGTTAAGAGCATTCTAATAGGCTAGAATGTTCAAGTAAAATGTAGAACGCTTTTCTACTTTTACTCAAGGGCTTAATTAAAGAGGAACAGTAAAAAGTACCTTCTGAATGGACCAAAATTTTTACGTAAAAGGCCCTTAAATAAAAAGAGAAAAGTAAGTACACTAAGTCTGTGTAAACCGGGCCTATAGTCTGGTGTCCTTGGCTTGGAACTTTTCACTCAAAGTGTTTGATTAAAATTTAATTTATCCCTTTGTTGCTATTCTTGGCTGCTTTGTAAAATCACGATCGCATATTACTGAATTGGTTCTCGATCGTTGTAAAGTCAGTTATTTCAAAAACCACTCATTAATATTTTTCATTATTTTTTGTTTTTAGGTCAGCACATGTCGGTATTATGGCCGAAACATGTTTTTGTTGTCTCGCTCAGCAAAACAATGCCTCGCTTTGCCGTATTCGGGTTTTAGCCCAGCGTTTTTTTGCTTACTCATAAATTGGTGAGGCCCGTAGCTGCATTCTCCGGAAGGGTAACAGCCTGTGTCAGCCTTTCGAATTGCTACTATTGCAGTTGCGCGCGTATTGCAGTGCAGTGGCGTGCTGCACTAGCGAGGGTTGCACTATTGACTGCAATGCCAATGCCGGACACATGTGAGTTATCACCATTGCTTATGCTCTTACATTGCTACATTCTTTTGACACATTTACATATTGCCAGTTTGTCACTCTATTCAGAACAAAGGTGATTCAACTGTGAGACTGTGAGTGAGACTGTTAGTCATGATGGCAACTAATCTACCTCCTACTGAAAGTTTGTTTAAACTGATTACAATCAGACTAAAATGTTATTTCTGCCCAAAGTTACGAAGCAGTGTTGAAAATTGTCAAGTTTTAGAACAAAATTCAAATTCAAAATTCAAAATTTAAATTCAAAGTCAAATTGTCTAAGTTTTGAACATTTGGCTTTATATATATCATGGTATTATTCAAAGTATCTCATCTAATAAGTATTAAAATTGTAATACAGGTATACATTAAAAGTATATCTTAGGAACTGTTATGTACCAAGAGTACATAGAAGGAAAAGTATGACTACCCCTCAGTTGAAGGCTTAGTACTGAAGTGCGGGAGGTACCCCCCTCCTCATTTCAAGACACTAAGCAAGGCTTTCCCCAATTATTTTAAGACATAGTACCTACTGAACTGAGGGGGGTACCCTCGCCCGCTCGTCCAACACATTATAGAAGCTGGGTATGGCCATACCCTCGATACCGTACATAGTCTTCATCTGCGGGTGGGTACCTCCCACAAAAACCGTACAAAAAGGCATTGGACGCAAGCTTTTAGAAATTAAAGGGAGAATGTCATACTCTTCCAACAGATTAAGTGCTCTTGCTATTACCTATATATCTATTGCTATTGTGAAGTTTATGCATTACTACTTATTTATTTAATCAGAGTCAACAAATGCAATACTTAGTGTAAGCCTCCCTTTCCCTTCACACCAGCGTTATCGTTGCAGCGCTGAGACTGGGCTGGTTGCTGGGGCAGGTTGTGCGGGGTCTGTTGGCGGCCACTCGATTCGTCTGCCACGCTGTATACACTCTCCTGCTCGCCGCGTCCATAGCACAGGTCTGTCAATGAAATCTAGCGGAGTGATGCTTCACAGAATGACTTGGATCATGAAGATCCTTCAGGATTCAACGTTAGAAAACGTTCTTAACACTAATCAAAAGTTCTAACACTATGCCCTACTTCATAAAAGCCACACATATCTAACTATTTTATACATATCCTTTTTGATATTTGCAATTACCATTTACGATTATAAAGGCTGTGCTTGCACCACAAACATGTTCATCAGCAGATCATTGTTTACTTCCTTTTTGGGTCTTTGACACATCCTACAATCCCGCAGTTGACAGTGAGTGATTGATGGCCTTGTTTTTCAGAAACAAATATCCATCGCCAAGACAGTTGAGAGTGAGCCAGAGAAGTGCGATGTGCCAGTGCATCAGAACGGGGTTGTGCCAAAGACTGTCGAGCAAGAATCTGTGGAAGGGGGGTTCGAACCAGCGACCACCTTTCAGCAGGTGGTGCAGCAACCCTCCCGGAAGTCTGACAGCGAAAGTGAATGCGAGAACGAAAGCTTGGACTCCATTGGGTCCCGGCGAGGACAGATCACGGGTATCACCCTTTTGTGTGCCAATCGACCAGCTGCATCATCTTCCCCTTCGATCAGCCCCGAGCGGGTCGCCCCATCGCCCCCTGAAACAGAACACAACACTGAGCCAGAGACCCCCAGCTTGCCCGCTGCTTTCTCGCAACCGCCAGTGCTGCCTTTTGGCGGCGGGGCGGGGGGACCTCCAGGTTAGATCAATTATGCTACTATTGTACCTGCATAATACTAAGTTGATAGTATTATACGAGAGTACTGACCAGAATTAATGGCCTGTAATGTTGTGAACGCTCGAAACAGAGCGTTAGCGACTGCAGTCGTTACGCTGACGTCACAGGTTCAATAAATAGGAGATTGAGAATGAATTGGGTGCAAGTAAAGGTTTCGTGCACATAATGTACTATGTAACAACTGACTACTACCTAGTCAAGATTAGTTAAATGCAAAAGTTAGTTAGATTCAACATTATAAAAGATTCCAACGTCACAGTTTCAGTCTAATTTCAGAACTGTAGGCTAACCTTGATCGAGTTTAAGAATCGTGTTTAGAAAAATATCGCCAAAACCAATGCTACATTACAGTCAGCCTAATGCAATCTGTCGCGTGTGTCTTTGTAAAGTGTGACGTGCTACATAAGTATGGATAGCACTGGTTGGCGTGCTATAAATGATTTATACGCATGTTTCTGTGAAAGTCCGAGTGCAGGAGCACGAGTGCGCGAAGCGCACGAGTGCACCTGCACGAGGGTTTCACACATGCGTATCAACTTTTAGCACAACCACCAGTGCTATAATCGACTTGTAAATCGATTAGAGTAGCGTGCAGTATAAGTGGAGTGCACGTTACAGCGTGCAGTATAAGTCGGGTTATTGCACTTTACTGCAACACTGAATCTATTTACAACTAGTATTATATCATACCTGTCTTGAAATAACAGTGCAATAACTAACGACAATAACTAAGTGCACGCTGCTAGATTCACAGCGTGCAGTATAATCTAGTTATTGCACTGCTGTAGGCGTGCATCTTAGTTATTGCACTGTTATTTCAAAACAGTTATAACATAAGTACATTATAATACTTTGTAGCATGCACTCAGCAATCATTTGCACTGGTACGTGAAGCCCGCGTGCATAAACTCGTGCGCTGCGCGCACTCGTTCATGCACTTGGAGCTTCACGTAACAGTGCGTATAAATTACTGAGTGCACTCTACATCGTGCTATAACCTACACTTGTAACTCGATTCAGTGTTACAGTAAAGTGCCATAACATTACTTATACTGCACGCAGAAGCGTGCAGTCTACTAATACTGCAATCTATACTCGAATCGATTTACAAGTCAGTTATAGCACTGGTGGTTGTGCTAAAAGTAATTGATAGCTAAAATTCTTTCGGTTTGCAGGAGTGTGTCCCCGCTTCGTTCGACCGCTGGAGGTTGGGGCGCTGACGGACGAGAACAGGTTGATTCTGCAAGCCTGGATCCGGGCCGCTCCCGAGCCAGAAGTCACGTGGTTCAGGGGAGACCACCTCATCACCCCAAACACAAACACCACTGTAAGCATCACTGGCTACATACCTACATTCATATATCATCTTTTCTCTTATTTCTCAGATTATAATTATCTTGAAAGGCAAATAGTAGGGTGTCTGTAGAAATATTATAAGTGACAGTAATACAATGATAATAAGTATGACACTCTTTCCATTGGCCAGCTTTGCAGCACAGTAGGCTACATATATTCCACACTAGCCGCCAAATACCTACTGATAAAATACAGGCCCCTGTCAGAATTAATACAATAGGTACTGGAATCAGTACGCTAATAGCATAAAACAAAACAGGTGGGGCAGCAATTATTAGGCATCAGCCAATCAGAAAAAATTGGTAGCTCCCCTCTCCTAATTGTAATCTCGTGTCTCGAAGCATTGGGTATGTAATTGAGCCCATAAATATGAGAGCTAAAACATTAAATTATTTTTTAAGCCTAATATGTCCATATGTAGCAAATCATAGGTACCGTTTAGCTCCGCCCGTAATGAAACTAAACGGCTGGTAATCGGATTGGTTTTTGGCTATGTACATGCAACACCCATTTGTGAACGTTACCGTGTAGGTAATTATTCTAGTGCATCTACTGAGCCGCTAGGCTGGCCAATCAACTCTTGTCATTATACTTTTAGGTGCTGTTCGACGGCCTGTTAGCCCGCCTGACCATCGAGAACCCGGAGGAGGAGGACCCCTCGGCGGTGCGGGAGTACACCATCCGTGCGTGCAACGAGGCAGGCCACGTCAGCTCAACCATCGCTCTGGACGCCAGGCCGCCGCCCCCAGAGCCGCCCCAGGCGGTATACTCCAGGGCAAGGGCCAGTGTGGCTCAGCCAGAGGACGAAGATGACGAGGATGAAGATGAGGACGAAGAGGAGGACGGAGAACAGTCCAGTCAAGAGTTAGCACATAAGCCTACATAGTTCATACTTGTCCATTAAGCCCGGTTAACGCTCGTCCTTGTCCTTGTCTCTATCATTTTAGTTCTATAGTTCTTTCGAAACTGCCCAGCCAAATCAATCAACTTTTCTCAAGAATAATTTTGGGGTTGGATTGGAAAAATTTGGAAAAAGTTAGCCGAAAAGCTCATGTTAATTCTTCAGAGAAGCTGACCAAAGTAAAGTAAAGGTAAAAGTGCGGTCAAAAAGTCAAACCATTTTCATTTAAGTCAAAGTTAAAGTAAAGGCCATTGCTACAAGGCATCAGTTTAAGTTAAAGTAAGCCAAAAATCAATGACTTTTATATAACTTTTTTAAAAATAACTTCCTCAAGTTAAAGTAAGGTTCAAATTGAAGTTAAAGTTAAAGTAAGACCCATAACTTTTTTAATTTCAGTTAAAGTTTAACTTTTTTGCCCTAGACCAAAGTTTGTCCTTTTGCCTGTCCCTATATCTATAAGGACACGTATGAACCGGGCTTTAAGGTGTACATACGTTTGTTCTGAAGCAGAAAGTAGGATCAGCTGTTTAAACAAATGTATGTACATCTGTACGAACTAATCATTATTGCCAGACTATGTAGGCTAGCAGATGTATAAAAAAGGACAACTGCATCTGTCACAGTATAACTCGATTCATACTTACAGCCGTGTATGTCCGTTCATCCTGTAAAAGTTCTCAAAAATCATCATCAAAATCATCATCATCAAAATCTTATCTCATACACTATCAGTGGCGTGACTATTTCCTAATTCTGCCGGCTATACGGACATAAAGCTGTAAGTATGAATCGAGCCTATCCCTGTGCAGTGGATCTTGTGAGTGTACTGTTTTGTTGCAGTGAATCAGCGTCTGAGGATGGTTCAGAGAGTGAGGACGGCAGACGACCAGTGTTCACGCAGGAGCTGAGCAGTCTGACTGTGCCCGTGTTCAAGCCCGCTGTGCTCTGCTGCGACGTCGCCGGGGTACCCGAGCCAGAGGTACTCCCACTACTAAGCTTGTGTATATATACTTGCTATAGCATTGCTAGTCACTGTTGCTTGAATAATATTTATAGGCACCTATTGATAGGCACCTACTGATATACCTATTGATAGGCATTCATAAATTTAGGGCTCACCTTTCTAATAAAACTTTCAAAAATTACCTATAAGTCGCTTTTTATGTAATTTTTTATTATCGTATCTTTGCATAGAAAATATGTCACCTCTTCTGAAGCCTGTTTTTTTACTTCGTTGGACTACTGTACTTAAGTCTGCGTTAATTTTTGGGCAAGCTCAGTACTGGTGGCTTTCGGCTTCAAGGGCTATTACCATATATGTACTATATACATGTGTGAGGCGTGCTTGTTGTTTTACTCTGTAGTTGCTGTGTTTTAGATAATCTGGTACAAGGAGGAGAAGCCAGTGCGGGAGGGCGGGGGCCTGCGGCTTCTGTTCGAGGGGGACCAGTGCAGTCTGTTCATTTCCAAGGCCTCCCCAGACCACGCCGGAATGTACAAATGCGTGGCGCGCAACTGCTACGGACAAGCCACCAGTTTCTGCACACTCACTGTCACCAACTAGTCGTCAGTTGGATTTACATACTAGTTATTTATAAATGCTAATAAACGCAGTGGTTGGGATTCACAAAGCTCAAATTTGATTGGATAACTAGTATATTTAATATTCGTTATGTTTTAATATTCGTTGTGTCAGGCAATTTTCAAGTTGCCCCATACTTTGTGAACGAAATGCTAAATTTGAAATAGCGAAGACAAAGCCAACATTATTATTAAGATTTGTTATAAATCTAGAAGATTTAGAGATCTAAATCCAAGATTTAGAAAAGGGCGAATCAACTTGACCGTTTACTACCAGCCAAAATTACTTGCTACAGACAGACTCCAGGTCCAGACTCCAGAGCGGAGTCGGGGTCACTTGACTAAAGAAATATGTCAAAGTATATACATCTCTATACTTTTGACCCAGTCAAGTGACTCTGGCTCCGTTGTGACTCTGGAGTCTGCAGCAAGTAAGTTTGGTCGGTACTGTAGTGTTTTTGTTTTAGACCCTTGCCAGCCGTCACGTTGGAAGTTTGCGCATAAACTCTATTTGAACTGATACCAGACATAAACGAACTGACAGCGATTGTTAACAGAACAGCGAATACTTTCATGGGATCAACTGGTGTTCAATTTTTCACGCTACTCCGAAAATTGTTCTTGCATTTCCTTCTTGGTATCATTTCCAAGCTGAGACTGAGGTCCACTGCAGGCATGCTTGTTAATCACTCAATGTTTATATACTGCCAAAAGTTTATATTTGTTCTTTTGATACTGTATTTAATGTATGTAAATTTATATTCATAGGTACTAATTTATTTTTTATATTTTATTACATATTTATATAAATAATTAAAGAGTTAATCCTAAAACACTTGGGTTCATCGTAAACGACACTTTACCTGCAGTTTTGCAGCACTTTAATTGTATTTAACTGATTTCGTCAATAGCATTGTATAAACATCATAACGTACTGGGTTCACATTGGTTCACTTCTACAGTCTGTCCAAAAAACGCTTGATCCTGAGACGAAAAGAAACACGCGATTTCATTAAGAAAAGAACAAATTTCAGGCACCAAGAGTACAGCAAGTAGTCGCAAAAATCAAGCCATCTGTTTTATTTCAGTGTTCAGCAATTTTTGGTCACACATTAACAAGATCTAACAAGATCTAATTTTCCACTAGTCATTTCAGTCAGACTTCCATAAAATAGTCTTAAACCGGAAATGCAATAATGCAATAAAGTATGCGTGTTTATTATGTGGTGGTGTAGTGGTTTGACTCCTACGTGTATCTTGTTCATGTATTATGGGTTATCGGTGTAGAAAAAATATTTTCTGTTTTTCAACCTGAGCCAAATTTTGTACTTTATGAAACAAAATTACAGTATTATGATATTAATGACCTTTTTCTTTTCAGAACTTACATACACCGTTTTAAAATTTATTTTTTGAAACTTCTCTAATCGTAGTTACTAGACACCGTTTTGGAGTTTTATGTTCCGCAAAAGTATCTATTAAACGTTCTCTATTAGTGAAACTAAAACAGTATTTGGATAAATTTTGTTTGAAAAAACACTTTTTTCAAATTTAAAAATAAATTTCCACCTGCCGAGGAGAGCTTTTGGTGAATCAATATTTGTGTTTGATGATGTGAATATTTATTAAACAATATTCTTGTAGTCGTTGCACAGAATTTCTGAAAATCGGCTGCGATACCAGCACAATTAGTCAAAGCAACAGTACATAATAGTGTCTCATGATCCTAAAATTTCGTATATTGGAGAATGTCATGAAAATTTTTGGCCGCTATTTTTAAGGCTATAAATTTCTGTTGCCAATTGAATGCAAGGTTTGTTGCACCATCTAACTTCGCTAAGCCAGACCATTTGCATCAATTTTGAGAAATGTGAATAGAATGACCGTTTGTTTTTTGACAGTTTCTATAGACGTACCTTGGACGTACTTTAACTTCCTTTAACGTTCTATTCACACTTGTTAGACATACTTCCCACTGGTGCCCACCCACGTACATATCAGCCAAATTATTATGTATAACTGTGCCCTATAGACAAATGTCACTGCTTTCCTCGTCCAAATCGTGGTACTGGCTGAGTTCACGTTCCGGGCGCGGGCTGTCCTCCCTCCTCGAGGCGATCGTGCCGGTCTCGCTCTTCACGGTGATGGGCCTGAAGTAAATCAATCACACATCGGGTTTTTGAAACAAAATTCAAAATAAAATATCACGAAAATCGGTCTATGAAATACCGGAGTTTATAACGAATAGAGATAGGACTGGCCTGATATGTTAGGGCCCCATTTATCGTAGCAAAATGTTTGTTGTTTAAAATCTTTGCCACTGAACATTTTTAACGACGACCTTTGGGCAGTTAGAACATGAAACGCTCTAAATTTTTAATGCTCGTCGTTGAAAAAATTTTCAACGCAGAACATATCGTTCCGGGGCCAGATGTGCTGTTTTTTGTTGTTAGGTATTTTAAGTTACTGTTAGGAATCTTATGTTAGTTAAGACAATGTTAGTAACTGGCCACTTTGAGGACTTGAATTGAGATTAAGAATCTGCAGTCAAAGAATCGATGAATTGGAAGCAAAATATAGGTATTTTATAAATATAATTGCTAAATAAAAAATTGTATATTTACACACATATACCTACATACATATATACGAGTAAGTAGTATACTACAGCGAAACCAAAAAAATTCAAAAAGTGCTAAATTTTGGTGAAATATCACCAAAACAAACGGCGTATGGGGGCTCGGAGCGTATGGGCTAAAACAGCAAAAAACAACATTGCGCGGCCAAATAAACGGTTGTAATGAAATTTACGCATGTTTATAGCCCTGACCAGTGAACGTTTGAAGCAAGAAGCAACAATGGGTGAGTTTAGCAAAAAAATTCACGAAACAAAATAGAGTTATTTTTTACCCGCTTTCCCGCACAAATTGTGAACAGTCACTGGTAAACAACAACGTTTTTCACTGTTTTTGAGCTTTAAGAGTATAGAGGAAAGTTAACTCTTAAAAAATTGAAAACGGCATTGGCCAAAAGTGTTTTCGTGCAAATCAGGGTTGGCGCGATAGCGCCCAACCCTAGTATGGTAAAGGCCGGTTCACTCTCGTCCTTTATATTTTTGTCTTTTTGTCCTTTGTACTTTTGAAGAAAATTTGTCGTCCTTTTGGTGATTTTCTTTTGACTTTTTGAAGCTGTCGTTTTGTCCTTTTGTCGTTCTTTTGAAACTGTCCTTTTGTCCTTTTCTCGTTCTTTTATAATTGTCCTTTTGTCCTTTGGTCGTCGTTTTTTCGTCCTTTTTTCTTGTCCTTTTGTCTTCTTGAAAACTAATTCACGCTCGTTCTTTTGTAAAATTAATGAAAGGACATTTTCCTAGGACAAATTTTCCTACATTCAAAAGTACAACAATGTTGTACTTCTCAAAAGGACATAAGGACGACCCAAAAAATAATTTTCAAAAGAACATCAGGACAAAATCATTAGGACGCCCGCACAAAAGCACAAAGACAAAAAGACAAAAGGACAAGGACAAAAGGACAAAGACAAAAGTACAAAAGGACAGGGAAAAAGGACGACTCAAATTTTCGCAAAGACAATTGAAAAGGACACGCACAAAAGGACGACAAAAGAAGGACAAAAAGACGACAAAAGGACGATAAAAGGACGAGAAAAGGACGAAAGGACAGGGGAAAAGACGAGCGTGAACCAGCCTTAAGTCAAAAATTAGGAAAATTTTGTCCCTTTGGAATTTTTTAACATACAAAATTTTGCCATTTTATAACAAAAGCTACAGCCTCAGAACTGCAGACAAGTTTGGTGTGGTAGGACAGTTTGGGATGAAATGTCCACCTTTAATACTAAAAAAGGACATCTGTCTAATGGCTTGGTCAAAAAGGACTGGGGTTTTTTGTCAGCTAAACGCGTAGGGTTTTTTACCGCGCGACTGTTACATAGCTATGAGCAAACAAAGTTTTTTTCTGGAGCTAAACACAATTTTAAGCATTCGTTGACCAAATTGAGCATTAAAAAACTGACCCGGCAATGATCAGAAAATGAGCAAAAAAACCTTCACAAAATTTCTAATTGGCCTATACGGGAATTTACGTGATAATAAACTAAACAGGTCAAGACCCTACCCGGAAATCAAGACACAATCCTGATTTGAGGCCAGTCCTCTCTGAAATCAAGATACTTTTTGAAGAGGAGGTACTCCTTCCCGTAAAATCAAGAAGTTAAAAGGCAATTTTGGCTGGAGTATCGTTTCAGCCGATTACATAGCTAGGAAAGAGTGTCATATGTACTTTTTCGTTTTATGTGCATTTGATATTATTACGTGGAATTATAATTTCGTCAAAATATAGGTAACAAATGTTACAGAATAGCATGAAGGCAATGATTCACTACAATAACGCACCTAGGGCATAAAAATCTAAATAATTTTGATGCACATGTCATGCTGACACTGATCGCAGTCAAAATATTGTATTCAATCCGCTCCTTGTTAAAATAAAATACTTTGTTACCTAATCCAAATTGCTTAGGGATACTGTATTCTCCATTAATTCGACAATAAATGCACATATATTAGGTAATTTTGTTAAAGATCTGATACTGTCTCATTTCTTTACTGTTAGAGGTGGAACAAATTTGATGCTAAAAACCACAACAAAAATGAACCTATTTATCTTATAAGTATTAAGTTTTAAGCTACATAGTCACAGGTTCATTTTACACACGGCTTTACGCATAAAAATCCAACTACTGAAATGCTCAAGTTAAGAAACCGCTGCCCATAATAGGATACCAAAATTTTGGTGTGTGCTCATATTAGGAAACTTCGTAAAAATTCGAAGCAGTTTGAGAATATGTAAATTCTTCAGTTCCTGCCACCAAATCGCTATTTGAAAACTGTAAAAACGTAATCTACAGTATTGATTGCATAAGAGTGCAAGTTACCTTCTTTCAATTTTGTCTCCTTGCAAAAAATCCACACGCAAAGCCAAAATACAAAAATACCGATCTTCACTCTTGAACACAATTAAATAAGCTGGCACTGCTAATTCTGTTGGCAATGATTGGTTAGAAAATTGGGCTCACATAACAAAGAGATCACGCAGTTTTTAATGGTGCAATCGGATTGGTTTAAAAAGTCACGTGGAATTTAATCTACGTATGAAATTGCAGTTAGTGCCCAAATTAGGCAACTGCCCATATATGGCATACTTCCCCTATATGCAGGTGATAGGCTATTTCGCCCATGCTGCGGACAAAATCTGGAGCCCCCTTTACTCACGATTTGACATCGATAATGTGAGCAGAAGAAATGATGACTTCAGGCAGAGCAGGTCGGGGGGGTTGAGGCGGGGGGAGGTTGGGGGCTTTGATCTGGACGGAGCGGGGTTGGGCGACGAGGGGGGGCTCGGGCATGGGCGTGGGCGGGGGGCTGGGGGTCGGGGGGAGCTCGCCCAGATCCGGGCCTAGACTCGTCTTTCGGGTCAGCTCAAGGTCCTCTTCTGAAATTACATGCCAAGTGCGCATTAGGCCAACAGAACGTATTGCGAAACACCATGCTAAAACGATAATAAAACAATATTTTAAAAAAATAGATACACTATTACAAACTGAATAGTTTATTCACCAAATATGTATTTACCAATAACATTCTACTACGTGATACATAAGTGTCTCAGGTAATATGTACCTACTCACATAAGGGCGCATTTTGCTCCATGACGTATGAGCGGGCGCATGAGCGGAAAAGATTCTTTTCACACTGCCGGCAGCATTATTTCCCAAAATTCAGCAAGCAGTTTGCGTGTGTGAAAATTCTAATTATAGAATGCGCCCGTTCATGATCCCTCGTGTGAATAGGCTTTTATGCTGGAATGCGCTGTTTTAATCAGTGGTTGCGATACGGTTATATTCAATAAAGGCTACAGTTGACCCACAGCGCCGCCCAGTTATATAATGGTTGATAGTAAAAACTGGTCCGGCCCGGAGTTGCGTCGCTTCGGGAGTGCAGCCGAAGATAGTGGTACTTGTTTCGGTGTGTGGCAAGGCTGCTTTTGTACCAGCCCAACGCGATATAGGTAGCCAAGTCAACGGGTGAGATGCGAAGCCTAAATTTCTACTTCAAGTTAGCTTCTACCACACTTAGCGTTATCTACTAAAGTCTGACAACAAGCAGCAATTTTATGCAAAATTTATTGAGTTTTGATCCATGGCCACAGCAGAATTTCAGTCATGACCGACAGTATGTAGTAAATATCAGTGCTACATATAATCGGTAGAATAGCCATCAGCTGGAAGAAGTCCCTTCAATAGAAGTTTAACCTGTCGCTCACATTTTTTCAACTTTCAGAAAGTTTTTAGGTATTTTTGTAAAACTGCTTGGACATTTTACACCAAAGAAGTTAAAAAAATAGTATGTTGAAAAAAAGCATTTCCTTATTTTGTGAAAAAAGGAAAGAAGAAGGTGTAGATGATCAAGCACCGCACCCCAACCGCCGAGTCTTGTAGCCCCAATTAGTTTTCTTATTAAGCCGTTAAGGGGGCGCTCTAAGTAACTTCCAATAAATCTGGGCCCGATTTATCGAAACAGCAAATGTTCGTCGTTGAAAATGTTCGTCGTTGAAAAAGCAAATGTTCGTCGTTGAAAAACAAATGTTCGTCGTTGAAAAACAAATGTTCGTCGTTGAAAAACAAATGTTCGTCGTTGAAAGTTCGTCGTTGAAATTGTTCGTCGTTGAAAAATTTTTCAACGACGAGCTTTGGTTTTTTAGAACATTATTATGTTCGAAAAAACAAAAGCTCGTCGTTGAAAAAATTTTCAACGACGAACATTTCAACGGAGCTCAAGACATCCGTTGAAATGTTCGCCGTTGGAATTTTTTCAACGACGAACATTTGTTTTTCAACGACGAACATTTGTTTTTCAACGACGAACATTTGTTTTTTCAACGACGAACATTTTCAACGACGAACATTTGCTTTTTCAACGACGAACATTTGTTTTTCAACGACGAACATTTGCTTTTCAACGACGAACATTTGTCCTATAATTACATGTTATGTTCGCCGTTGAAAATGTTTCAATTAATCCAATTTCAACGACGAACATTTTCAACGACGAACATTTTGCTTCGATAAATCAGGCCCATTGCAAGATGAACGTACATTTATCAGAAAGACTGATGACCGGTGGAGCAAAGCCGCCAAAAAATAACAATACCACTTTGCCAGAGCGAAGAGGCTCGAACTGATTCATGCCCGAATCAAACGGGATAAAAGCGCAACAGTGGTTGCCAAATTTTTTCTCCAAAAACAGATGGTAAATTTGGATCGTTCATTGTTCATTTTCACGGAAATATAGTTGAAAAGGTAGCTAACACATACTAACAGGATACTTGTGCACACTGCATTTTAAACCATGTTTATGAAAACGTGTGAGGAGCACTATTTGGCTTTATTTTCCGCCCATCTATTTTGCCAAGCCCAATTTTTATGCGAACATGCGCGTACGGTTACAACTACCTATGTAGGTAAAATGGCTCAGCTTACTTACTTACATATCTCACCCTGCATATAATATCTAATATCGTTTTTGTGCAAAACATGTTTCTTTAAAAACCGAAACAGAATTTTTCTTCCAATTTTCTACAGAAATTGCTGTAACAATATGTATAATATGATCTATTAGCAAAATTTTTTCACACCCTTTGCTTGGGCCTACCGTTAAACTACCATTTTTGGGCCTGAAACCACACATGTTCTAGCAGATACAAAAAAAAAACTTTTGCATTGTTTAAAAACAGAAAGTGAGGGTGGTATATATTTTGACAGTTTAAAATAAAGCTTCGGCAAGAGCTTCAAAAAAAATGCCAGATTTTATTTTTAATTTTTTAAACTAACTAAAGCGACTAACAGATTGGTAAAATTGTTCTTAAATTAAGAACGGGTTAGACCTTTTATGAATGGCTTTTCGTTTTCTGATCATATAGACCAGAAAAATTTACAAACAGTTTTTCAAAGTTCTCAAACAAACACACAAAAAATGCAATTTTTCGAGCGATAAAATTCACCATTAAAGCTTGAATCAATTTCAAAATTAGCTCAAATATTTCTATCATTTGCAATGTCTATATCAAATTTGATTATGTCCAATATCAAGTATTATTTAAATTTTTGCATAAAACCTTCGTAACTACCACTTAGCAAAGAGCTGGATTTGATTCATACCAAAATCCATCGGGTTAAAACCGCATAGTTGTCATTTACTTTTTCTTCGGGAACAGTTTGTATAATTCACGTGGGAGTCAGACTACCTAAGAGCTCGAATTTGACTTATAGCCAAGTGATATGGCTTGGCGCTGGCAGTGAAACGCAAAACAATCAACTTAGGATCAGACGCATTTACGCGACAGACACACTCGTGTTCACGTAGATCCGCACAATTACACTGAACGAAATACGCACAAACGCACACACAACCTGCACCAAGCTAAATACAGCTGTATTTCAGATGTTTATAAAGAAGCCTGCTGCAAAAGTTTCCACAGGCATCATCATGGTTATGATTATGACACACACGCACACACACACACCTATTGTTAATTTCATCGCGCGGCCTTACGTTTTCGATCCGGGGCATCATAAGAACCTGT